>CAIGRP010106847.1:0-42862 GCA_903798385.1 Fraxinus cuspidata | reverse complement strand
TCCACTTAAAATATCATCATTCTCCATTGCCTCAACAATAAAATCGGATTGTTTTTCTCGAAGAAGATCACAATGTGTACCGGAACAATAAATGAAATTTCTTAATGATTATGTGAATCTGCATGATTTCCAAATAATAAATCCACATATTAATAGAAATAATAAAATAAAAGTAAATCTTGATACCTTATCACATGAAATAAGATCTAAATTCCGGGGGCTTGAAGAAGAATTATGTAACTTGGAGGGCTGGTTTATCTTGGCTAGACACAAAGAAGTGATAAAATGGGGGATATTGATTTTTAAACTTCTCGTATTTAGTGGGGTGCAATTTCTGCTAATTAAGTAATAATACCCTTAATTAGCCTATTAACTTATTTATTCCTTAAATCAATTCAAATAATTTACTAAATTTTCATTGTTAACCATCTTACATTATTAAATTAATACTAAAAACAAAAAACAAATATCTTCCAACTCAACATCTAGGTTCAATTCAAAAGCAAGACGATACAAAATCTAATAAAGTACATGATATAATTTAATATGAGTTAAATAAAATATAAACATTATAACTGAATCTATTAGCATGTGATTCATCTAGGGTTTCAAGGTAAATTCCACTATAAAACACGGTTAGCCATGAGAATGACAATTATATTAATTACAAAATAAATATCATATTAATGAAAATAATCCAGATAGACTTTGAATTGACTTTATGAATCGCTCAAACCAAGCTTTGGTGACTATTTCAAACCATAAAAGGACTTCTTCAACTTAGATGTTTCATTTTTTTCTTAACATTCTCTAAAACCCGATGGTAAGTCTCTATAAATACCTCTTCCTCTAATACTCCATTGAGAAATGCATTTTTTACATCAATTTGATGAAGAAGGCCGGTCAAGATTAGCTCAAAGAGATAGAAGAACTCTAATGGAGTTGAGTTTTGCCACTCATTCAAATGTTTTAATATAGTTTACTCTATGAGTTTGAGTAGACCCTTTTCCAACCAGCCTTGCCTTATGTCTTTCGACTGTCCCATCTGAATAATATTTGATGGTAAAGACCCACTTACAGCCCACAGGTCTCTTCCCTTTTTGTAATTCCATTACTTTCCAAACATCATAAAAAATTCCGGACGTAAAGAAATTGTACGGCTTTCTTCCACTCGAGTATCTGGAGAGCTTCATGAATATCTCTTGTCAACTCGATAGCTGATACTTTTCTGTGAGAGCTTGAAAAGTCGAGGACAAATGACCATAAGATATAAAGGCTAGAGGATGTTGAGTACACATTCTAGTGCCTTTCCAAAGAGCAATAGGCAAGTCCAGGTCACATGCCTCTACATCAAACGACTGAGTGTTTACCTCTAGTTCAGATTATTGATAGTGATCTTGGGATGCGATAATCTGTAGTGTAGCTGTTCGTCGAGTGTAAACACGTAACTCAGGTTTTTTCTGCTCAAGTGAATCTCCACATTTTCCAAATTATTAGGTTGTGGTCTAATAGGACTAGTCTCAGATGGAATGGGAAGTGGTTGATTTAGCTCGATGGACTCGGTAGGCTGGATTGGTATAGGAAGTAACAAATTTGGCTAGGTGACACTTGACTTAGTTGACTCGATGGATTGTAAGATAAAAGGTAGTGAAGTTGTCATATCCCAAAGTTGCCCTTTTGGGATAGTAGGATTGATCCTTAAAAGAATGTTACATCAAGAAACGGGTATTTTTTTTTTTTTTAGGATTATAACTCCCCCTTTTGGGTTGGAGAGTAGCCGAGAAAAATGCACTTGGTGGATTAGGATCGAGTTTGTTACTCGTGGGGCTTGTGTCAAGAGAATTAAGATAGGAGTTTGGTAGTTAAGGACACAAGGAAGGTAGCCAATTTGTTAAGTATGAAGCTGTGAGAATTGCTTCTTCCCAAAATTGTTTGGATACAGAATTAGTAAACATAATGGCTTGAACTATTTCTAAGAGATGACAGTTTTTTCTTTCAGTAATACTATTTTGTTGGAGTGTATTAACCCAAGAGCCTTGACAAATTATGCCTTTGGTTATGAGGTATGGACTGAAATAGAGCTAACGTACTCACGACTACTGTCGGTATGAAGAGTCTGTATTTTGGTCTGGATTTGTGTTTCAGCCATGGCAAAAAACTTTTGGATGGGATAAGAGACACGAGTATGCTTAACATATTGACAAGTTTGACACGAAAAAAGTTGGACATGTTATTGATTAATAAGGGAGGGAATAATTTTTTTAAATAATAAAAACTAGGATGTCCTACTCTAGTATTCCACAACATAATTTTGTTGGAAACAAGAAACAATTCAGTATTAAAGCTTGATTATCCGCAAAGATGTACAGCCCATTACACACCTTAGCATTGTCAATCATCATCGCCGAAGGTAAATCCTGAAACTCACAGCCATAAGATGTAAACTTAGCAATACAATTTGAATATTTAGTCATTTTGCTAATTGAGAGAAGGTTACCGTGCAAGAGAGAATGGAGGATTATTTTTTTTTTGGATATTTGAATGGTTCCAATTCTAGCGATTGATGATAGGGATCTGTTAGCAATTTTAGTTTTTTGATTGCTGTAACACGGCTTATAAATGGAAAATAATGTCTGTTGGCTTGTCATATGGTCTGAAGCTCTTGAATTGATGATCCAGAAACTTTGGTCGGTTGAAATTACGTTCAAAGCATAACAAACATTACTTTACTAGGCTACCGAAGCAGTGCGATTTGATGGGCTTGAGTTTGTTGCGTTGTGTGCAAGAATAGCTTGCAGTTATTCAAGTTGCTCCTTGCTGAAATCGGAGCTTTTTCCAGGACCAGTAGCATTCTTATCCTTCTCCAAAGTGGATGAGAAACCACGGGCTTCCTCTTGGTTTTTCTAGTGTCGAGCTTTTTCCGAGTGGTTTCCAATTTTGTGGTTTACCATGTATCTCCCAACATGCCTCCTGAGTGTGTTCGTGAAGTTGACAGTGATCACACCATGGCCTCTTTTCTTTTCTGTTGCCTCGAGGAGGTCCATTGTTGTTCGAAAAATTACTTTTTTTTTCTTGTGTAAACAATGCAGATTCAATATTGGAGGGATCTATAGTAGTGTTTTCTTTGGGTCTTCCCATCATCACCCTTCTTGTACTCTCCTCGTGCCTAACTTCTGTAAAAGACTCCTCGACATCAGATAATGGCTTGGATTCGAGGATTCAGTCCCTCACTTCATCCAAATCTTTGTTGAGGCCATATAAAAAATCAAACATGCTCTCTTTGTTTAACATTTTCTTAAATTTCGTACTATCTTCATTGCATTTCTAGCTATAGTCTTGAAATTGATCTGAATCTTTCTATAAAATCAATAGGTCATTATAATATTTAGTAATGGAATTACCACCCCATTTTTTTCCTCTATTGGCAGATTTGAGTTCGAAGATTTGTGCTGAATTTCCAAGATCGGAATATGTTTCAGCCACTGCATCCCATATTTCCTTCGTCGTTTTGTAGTAAAGGTAGTTCGATCTATTGAGCGTTCCACAGAATTGATCAACAAGCCTTCACCATTGGGTTTGCTGACCTCCATTTCTTGTAATCTGCCAAATCTGCTTTCATAACCTTTGCTTCGCCCGATATGTGATCGAGCCTCCTCTTTCAACTGATGACCAACATAGTGGATTGAGACCACTCCACTAAATTAGCTCCATTTGATTTCGTTGGATTGATCTGCAGATGGAGTCCGGCCATCGTGAAGTTATTCATCACGGCATGCAAAACTACCATCGCAGAGGTTCACTGACAGGACAGGTGCATCATGAAACACGGGTGGGAGCGCATGATGTTCTTGTTCAATACCACGTCCGACTGCAATTGGAGTAAGAAGCAGTTGCAAAACAAATGAGACTCCATGAGACGGAACCACCAACATGTGAGGGAGTTGCTTAATTGCACCAGGGTCGAGTTTAACAAAACAACTGGACACATTTACGCTGAGGAGAAATGGTGGTGCCGGAAAAATCACGGTTGCTCTTCTACTTATGCTGTGCACATGTTAATTCATGATTCAATTGCTTGCATTTTCGTTCTCGAAGCTTCTATTTAGAGTCCCTACTAATTAAAATTTATTTATGTTTACTGCCATTGAATTGTGTACGCAATTGTTTGTCGAGTTAAAGTTGAATTAGACATAAAACGATTATTGTACCAAGTTGATTCCCAGGTTCTGCGTTTCACTTACACTTTTAATTACACAAGTTAGGCTTCTTCCAATGTTGAGCATGCGTATTTCGTCTTATGTTGTCGATGAGCTACGCATTGTGTTTTACTGCTAAATAGTGTCTATGACGAACTCCTTTTTTCTGCAATGTTGATGTAGGAGAACAACAACTACAAGGATTACAAGGACAAAGATGTCAACGACATCTATATCCGTTATCGACTGCTTTTTGGATACACCTTTTCAGATATATCTATCTCCGTAACACCGACCAAGTTGTGCAAAACAGTTCGATTTGTTTGAAGACAGCGGTATGGAAGACCTTCGCGACGCCGTTCCTGTACACAATGAGAGTAGTGGCTCAAGTGACGAGGCATCGACTAGTAAAAGTAAATCGAGCATGGATATTTTAGGCTCTAGCAGTGGGGATAAACGCAAGTCTACGTCGGGCAAGCAAAAGAGGAAGAAAAAAGAAATTGTCCAACCGCGAATTGTCCTTCTCTATTGACCGCACGAGCAGTGTCGGCAAAGATCAACAACATTATACGGCCAGGTCGGAGTGACGTAAAGGCTTAAGTCGAAGAATTGATGTCGACTGGTAGGCTACAGCGAAAAACCCAAAAGTTCCATTAACGTGCATGCTTGTGGTTCGTAAAAGTATCAGGGACATTCTCAACGTGATGATAGACGTGGAAGAAAAGATGGATTGGGTGCAGTACACTTTCGATGAACTCAGGAAGGCAGAGAAGAAGTCTATTTCTTAGGACGTTCGTTAATTTCAATGTTATGTATGTACTCATGTCGAGTTGTGTCTTTAATGCTCTGTCTGGACATTGGTTGAAATTTTTTTCGGTTTCTTCCGGTACTTTTTTCCTTGTTCGTTTGTCTATATGTGCCTATGTTTAAATATTTTGCACTTAAAACGGGAAACCGACCTATGTTCATTATTAGCCATATTTGTTGCATGTTTTACAATTGCAAATAGTGACAGGGACCTACTTTCACGTGCAATTACTGTCTTTGATGTACTCTTGAGTTGAATGAATTGTGTGGCTTTATTTAACAAGTCTTGGATTTGAATAATTAATTCTCAATGGGAGCTCCCTACATTTGACTATAAATTGGAAGTCTAGTTGCAACAAATGTACATACAAATATTGCCCTAGACCATTCAAGGTTTTAACTCGCTGCCAATTTTACTATTGTTGTGGGCCTTTTGGAAAAAGGAGCATCATCCTACAATGGAGGACTTGAACTTCGATTACCTCCTTTTGTTGTGGTCGGATTCTGAAGACAAAATCGACGAGGAGGACTATTTGACAGAGCTAGCAAATGATATAATGGAATGGTTGTGATATTACTAATTAGCGGAACGTGACATGAGGAACTACTATTGCGAACAACGCTGGCATATTCAGAGATATCCTTTCGCTAGTAACGAACACATGTTTATGTTATAAGCAATACAAGGTAGTTGCCAACTTTGCTACCATGAATTCTGAATGTACCCAGCAATGTTAAAAACGTTTTGCACATATTCTTTGTGACTAGTATGGACTTAGGAGTGGCGATCATGTTGATGTGTATGAGCAGGTAGGTATGTTTTGTGTATATTAACTTATGGGAAGGGTGCATGCAGGTACAAACATTATTTAATCATTCGTTGCAGACAGTATACCACTATTTCAAGGAGTTTCCCACTCAATTGTCGTGCTCTCTGCACGAATAATAAAATTGTACCTGAATTACAACGACTTTGAAGAGCATCACATTCTTGATCGCAGGAAGCATCCATTATTCTATAATTGCATAGGTGCGATTGACGGAGCTCGCGTTAGAGCAGTATTGCCTCACCACGAACGAGTTAACTTCAAGGGGGCAAATGAATATCGACGCAGAATGTACTTGCAACCTGCGATTTAAATTTATGCTTCACGTTTGTACTGGTGGGCACCACTAGAAATACGCACGACGCTCATATTTTAGGTCGTGCGATTCACAGCTCGGACATTCGTTTCATGTTACCAGCTCATGGAAGTATTATCTAGTGGAAAGTGATTTCGCTCATCGACTTGTATATATAGCACCGTACAAGGGGTTAGATATATTATACAATTTTCAACAATTTCGGGACAAAGCAACATGTCACATACGAAGATTTCAAAATGCTCATAAGAGGTTCAATTTTAAGCACTCATCGTGTAGAAATGTAATCGAACGTGGTTTGGTGTATGGAAAATACTTGATCGTATGACATGCTATTCGTTTCCAACACAAGTTGCAATTGTCGTGGCAACAATGGTGTACACAACTTCCTTCGATGAGCTAGAGTTCTTGACGAGACATTCATAAGGGTGGAGACAGACCCAAGCGCTTCAGAGATGGAGCTAACAGACGAGGACGATGAAATTGCAACCGAAATGAATGCAGCTGAACTGCCGCGGAGCGAGTGAGACTGGCTTCAACAATAACAGTGAAAACATGATAGCTGTGAAATCCACGTGAATAAATTTTAATCGCTCAAATTTTCTTACGGTTGACGTAGATTTACATTACGCATTTTTTGTTGCCCCGTTAAAAACTATAAAATTATTCAATGTTCACATTTTTTTTCCTCTCAAAAGAAAACATGAAATACAAAAGAAACAAAAAGGAAAAAAATATGCAAATTGGGTCCATGCCGTGAAGAAAAAAAACTTTAAAAAACTCCTGTCTCATGCCATTCTTGCGACATTAATTAGTACCACAAAATTACAAACAACAAATGCTTTATTATACTTACAAATATGAATGATCGGACAAGTGATATAAAAGCAACAGAAATAAGGCTGAAAATGTGTTTGGAAAAGTTCAAAAGTGTCCTGCAAGTATAGGATAAGACAAGCATGAATGGGTTGGTGCAAAAGGGGAGGGTAGAAGTGGAAAATGAAAAGGAAAAGATTGCAATCACGTGCAATTGAAGGCTGGAAGGTGGGCCCTAGTGGACTCTGTTCGTTCATGAGCAACGATTTAATTTTTCCTAAAAATGAAAAGAAAATGAGCTCCACACAAGGGCTTAGTATCGCTTAAACTGATATTGTTATTATACTAGTGATGCTAAATAGCATTACTCCACGTAAAAATATAAAAGTATTAGATGAATTACGTTCATAGAGGTTAGCAAATGAAACACGTTGCCCATAAATGAAAAGCCAACAATATTTTGGCATTATCACTGACCGTCGTACATATATAAAGCATAACTATGGAATAATTCTGGCAATTCTGGATCCTTAGTCATCTGCACAACTCTAATGGAAAGCAAAAAAAAAAAATGGAAATTTGAGCAAACGAACCATAATTTCTTCATCTCCTATATATATATTGTCACCACATAACACGTGAAACTGATTTCAAAATATGAGGCCCCAACTCACATACTACCATAACCATGACTTTATTACTATACAAACATCCTCCGACCAGTACTGTTTATAAGCAGAAGAAACGTAACGGCATTGGCATCATGTTATCAGAAAACGCCGTCACTGAGATGGCCATTTATGATCAAAAGAACACTGGAGAAATTCGTAGCTCCTACTTTCTTGATTTGAGAGCCTCTTGAGTTCATCATAATTGATGGAAGATTTGTCTTGTATTGAAGATATTGTCTTTGCAGATTCAGAACCTAGCAAGAAGTGTGCTTTTGTCGAAATGGAATCGCCAGAGCTGCTGCCTCTCTCACAATTAGCATTAATTGCAGCAGTATCAAGCTTCTTAGTCAAAAATCGCCCCCCACAACCTCTGGCTCTCCTCATGGCATGTAAGTGCCGAGATTCATGCTGATAAGGCTGGTAAACAAAAGAGCGGAACTCTAAAGCTGTGAAGACGACTGATATAAATTAGATAGACTAGCTCAAAACTAGATCATGTTACGATTAACATGAATTCGATCATTGGTCATATATCCTTGTGCATTTACATTCTAGGATATATAGATTTTCTTCCTGATATAAAGTGTCACCATTGAACTAAACAATATAACATGCTTATCGTTTTCGACAATTTTTCAACCACTTAAAGTAGACAGCGTTAGAATACCGCTTGTTATATATGAAGAAACTACAATCCTATATGTATAAACATCAGACATATTTAGTAATCAAGCGTGACTAAGAGCGCAAGGGAAACCGAACCTTTCTAACTTTTGTCACTTTATTTTCCAGTTCAGCCTTTGCCCGCCATCGTCTTCTCCTCATAATCCCATGGTACTGTTTGGCATTCACATAAACAGGCTCCTCTGACATTACAAAGGGCAAAACCATTCTATCGTGATGCATCTTCTGAAGGCTCGGATGCACCTAAAGGAAATTAAGCATTGAACAAAAGATTTGTTGAGGGAACTTTGATGCTAAATATGCCTGATTAAGAAAGAAAATTCTCAATTAACTAATAGAATATCACCATAGAAATTCTCCATCGTGTTGCCTAGAAAACTTTGAAATTCTCATTTTGTAGGTTGTTTAAGACTCTTTGCAAAATTCATGTTTTTGACACAGTTTAAAAAAGAGTGTTTCCACATCCTTCGTCCATGCCATTTTGATACAGAAATCACGCTACAAAATGAAACATCTAAAAACCATTGGTATTAAGCTTCCTTTTATCCTGCACAGCTGTTGGATTCAGTAAACAGAGGCCATAGATGTTCAGTGCTGACTAGCTAAGGATCAAGCTCGCCGAGATTGAGACGATAATATCACATGATTACTAATCTTGTGACATTTGAATTATACTAAAAATATCAAAAAGAATAGTAGTTCAAATTCTGCAAAAAAACTGGTAAGTGCTATAATCCTAGTGAGTCACAGTGATAGTTGTCATACAATTTCCCACAGAAAAGATCAACTAACAGCACATCATTGAAGCAATATGCCATAGCATATACAACATTTATCATCCAAGCAACCAATTGGATAACTCCATGTTAACTGTTAGCTCCATCGCAATTATTTAACTTCTCAAATCATGGAAGCAAATATGAGTGTGCTCAAATAGTTGGCGGAGGAGGGAAAGGCAACTGCAACATTGGTAATTATTCTTAGTAGTAAAATCTGATCACCTTCACAAGTTCCAAACTTGTAGAACTGAATACCGCAGCAGATCTAATATTAATTATATTCAATGCATTTCAAGATTAGCTGCAAATGGACTTCAATATTAAATGCAAACACAAAAGATACTGCGGGTTATATACCGGTGGCAGACCAGTAAGTGGCGTAGTATCCCTGAAGTATGGTTTTGAACAAATATATATAGGACGTGCCTGGCAGACAACGGGAATGTGATTAATTAAGTACATTTTTTAAAACTCATCTTCATCAGCCATATAAAAAAAAATGTTGAGAAACAACTGAAAATAACCTGCCTTAAATGAGCTTTACTGCTAGTAACTTCACATGTAAACATATTATCCAAAATAAATGCTTACAATTGAGCTGCCATAACAATCTTCCTGAAATTTGGCTCTTAAATGTACACTTACTGTTGAAGGAAATGTGGTGGCAACATTTTCATGTTCCTTGCTGCAATTTTTATCTGAACATGGAAATACCAATTTTTTCAGTATCAGCATAGATTGTATATAAACTTTTTGAATGCAGAAAATGCGCTCTCACTAGCAATCATAGAAGAGCATATCCTTGAACCTTAACTATTTTTTAGTGCTTCGTTATAGTTAGGAAGATGTTAAAGAAGGAATCTGTCTCAACTACACAGTCGCTGAATTAAGTTACTATCAATCAAGGAACTACATTTAACGGAAATAAAAAGAGGTTTACATGCACACGGGACATAGCTCAATGGTGCAAAGGACAAGAGTGAGGTAGTCTCTGCTGAGCTGGTAGCCGCAGTGTGAGGGTTCGATTCCTGCCTCTTACAAAGTATGAAATTGAACTCTTTGTGGGCACCAGTATGGTAGCTCTTGTATCCTGGTCTGCTGAGGCACATCCTGCAATTTACCTCCTCCACAATGCTCTAAGGGCGGAGCGGTAGGAGACCCTTAAGGTTGGGGTTTTAACTCTTTTTAAAAAGAGGTTTACATACTTGGAGTGGTATACGGTAGTGAAAGAGAGAGAATGAGAGGCACACAGTAATCATGACTTCTCTGGACTAAAAATTTGACAGGAAGAAAGGGACAATAAGTAAAAGAGTGGAATTTTGTCTACCCAATATAATCTCTTAAGCCTTAATTTTGTTCTTTTTCCTTTCGTTTTCTCACAAATTTTCTCTCTTTATTGTTAATATCTGCTTTGGTCTTGAGAAGTCACGCCATTTTTTCTGAAACTCCAATCAGCAAGAAGGTAGAGAACAATTGTGCAATTACGAAACAAAATATAAAAATAAAACAGAACAAAACGAAATGGAAATACTGAAATAATTATCTACTCTTGTGGAAAAGTGTGAATGTGAAAACATGGAAAGCATACGTTTGACAAATGTGTAGATTGATTAAATACCTGAATTTGGCATTCCGATAGTTATCATTTCTGTATGAGCATTACGTCCTCTATCTAGGTCACCATATGCTAGTAATTTGCAATCTTTGATCCCCAAACGAGCCTTCGGTTCCTTCATTGAAGTCATATTTGATGTGTTTTTCGGCAATGCATTTGGTGACACAACATTGTCTCCAGAATCTTGCCACCAATCTTGTGAACAATTGATATATAAATTACTATCTTGTGGATCATAATTGAGCCGTTCTCTTCCATCTAGCTGTCGCCTCATGCTGCCACCTTAGTATCGAAAGGATCCAAAAAAAGATTTTAAAAAAATAATTATTATATTTAGCTTGGCGAACATAGATTTGATATCAGGATTTAGGATGGAGAAACTTGCACCATATACTTAATGGAACACATGGAATTTAGCGATGTAAACATACATTCGACTCAACAAAAATTCAAAAGAAAATTAGAACTACAAAAGTTGGTCTATAGAGAATGTCATCTTGGCCTCCTTTCATACATGTTCTAGCAACTCAACGTGGGACGAAACTCATGACTCTCAGCAATTTTTCTAACATTGTGTACAAACGGGAGTGATATAGAACAATCTTTTTCAAAAATTTAAGAGTTAGAACATGATTAAAAGTAAATTTTCAAAAGTGCATCCATGGCTGCAATATAGAAACCTTTATTGTCAATGGGTTTCATCAAGATAAAGACCTCAATCATTTCCAATAATTTCATTATATAAATTAGTTATGAATTGATTTTCAACCTTTGCTTTATAGATTGTAAACTGCCATGTATTCATCTTTGGTTTTCATTATACAAACATAATAATTTATATAATCATCATATGTTAAGGTTATGAAGTACTTTACCAGTTCTATTTGATGGTCTATTTGAATCACAACTAAGAATCAGTTGCAAGAGACTTGTTTTCCTCTGGAAAGATTTAAGAAAGGTTCTCCGTTTGTTTAACTTCAATTTTTTCCAGTTCTTAAACTATGAATTAACAGCTACATCAAAACTTCCAAAGCCAAGTTATGAACGGTAGTAATGGTAGAATAATTTCTGGAAAAGGAAAAAAATTTCGAGCGCAAATCAGGAAATTCATATATGTTCAATTCAATTCATATGCTATTGTTTTTCTTAATGGTAGTCTTGTGTGTACAGAAGGAAAATACAAAGGAACTACTTAGTGACATGCAAGTAATATTATGCAACTAGGTTTCCTTATATAATATTCTTTAATGGAACCCACGAACGGAAATCGATGGAAAGGAAGGTCTAGATTTCTTCGATGGAAATATTTTAATGTCCAAGTATATGGTTTAAAGCGATAGAACGATAACTTTCAAACATGTGCAGACGTGCCGTAAATAAATGATTTTTACTTAATGATCATAAAATGTCCTAGTGACTAGGTAAGATCCAGCAATTTAAAAATAACACATTAATTAAAACAAGTAATATGTGTACTACTTAATTACCAACCACTAGAAATTAAAATTATTATAAATCACATAACTCACTTTAGCTTGTGAGGAATATGTGTACAGAATTATATAGTTCACATAATGAAATTATTTTGGAATATTGGAGGTGAATATTGTCTTGGAAGTTCTGTTAAGTCTCTTACATGCTCGAAGATAAAATCCAGAAGCTCTCACCAAATTCTCCTGCTATATGCACCATGTGAAAGACTTTTTCGAGTTGTCGAAAAATTGAAGAATGAAATATATATAGTATATGATGAAAAACAAAATCTCAAAAGTGTATCTATTGCTAGAAAGTATGTCCCCTTTAGATAATCTTTTATTTTTTTTAAAAAATTGTTGCTGTAAATTAAATTCAAATAAAAACTGAAAATAGAAGGCTAAAACTAAAAGAAAATATTTATACTGAAAATTGAAGGTTTGTAAAATTTCATTTGATGTAAGAAAATTTATAACTGATATTTACTCCAATATCATCACCACAATCGCAGACTGGTAAACTACTAATTAAGAGTGAGAAATTCGAGCATATATATATATGAATAGATAAATTATTGAAATATTTAAACTTCACCATCCAATTTTAATTAACAGAGTATAAATATGAAAAGAACTCACTTGATCTGAGCTGAGTTGAGTTGAGTTAAGAAGAACACAAATCTTCATGCAAATGCCATCCAATTTTGTAAGTGTATATGTGGAGTATTAAATAGGAGATGAAAATGAGAGAGAGAGAAGCAAAAGCCAAAAGGCCATTGTGAATATTGCAGGAAGGATCTAATGACGATAGCCAAGTGTACGAATATTATTCAATCCGATGAAAGAGAGAATAACAGTCCACGCCATAATTTTCAACTGATAATCAGTTTGCCCTAAATGACTTTAAAGTCCTTGAAGGTTGGATTAAGTTGGGTTGAATTAGGTTGGACTGGTCACTGGATTCCATCCTTAATTTTATTTAAAATGCGTGAATATAATAGTATATATAATGACGACATGAAAGAGAGAAAAATAGAAAAAAGAGACGGTGAGAAAATAAATTTAGTTATTATAATATTTATCTCTTTCATATCATCGTGATGTACATTCTTATTATGTACAAATAGCATTACTCAAAAATAATAGTGATTGTGATACATTTACATTACAACTTACAATTTATTTATCAACAGATGACATGGCGAGATTTTGACTCAAGGATTTAACTGAGTCAAAATCTCATCAATTAAATTTAAAAAAAAATCAATTTCTTTTTGTCATTAACTCATATTACATACCGTTTTAAATGGTGAAAAGATTTTGACAATTTTAATTCAATTTATCGTCACCTCATTAATTTTTAAGTGAATCTGTAAATGATGATTTACAACAAATATTTTTCAAAAAATAGTATGTTTTAAATTAAATTTGTAAAAGAGAAAAATTGAATATTTAGCCAATATTAGATATAGATTAGAATCTAACTAAAATTTTAAATCAAAATCAACAATTAATATTAATTATATATTTTATAAGACTCACAAATTTTCAACGACACATTTCATTATTTTTTTTTTTATCAAAATATACTAAAAATATTATTTTAATCTAGTTTGATATCATTGTTACCAGTATTTGTAAATTTGCAATGTGAATCTTTTGTAAGTTAGAGTGCAAGTGCAACTAGAAAATGCACTAGATAAATTTCTTCTCCATCTTTTCTCTAATTTGTTCAATATTGTATATCAATTTCTTTTTAAATTTTAAATTAGTCAACAATAAAGTTTTCAGTATTTGTATTTGTAGTGATAAAAATTATTCCACTCTTTTAAGTGGCCCAAATCATAAAATAAGGCCCACAGACAGTCTACTCAACAAACGCCACATCTTTAGCCCAAGTCGTTTTGCCAATTAGTTTGAATGCATGTCCAAGACCCATGTGTCGATTACCTCCGATAATTTTTTTCAATATAAATCACGCTATGTTGACCAATAGTTCATCCTCAATAGACATTTGGACTTGGGTATCTCAATCGAATAGATCTGATCTGATTTAGCTTCAACCAACCAGAAATCTCGTAGAGTCCTCGCCAATATCGTCTAGACAGTTATCCCACTCTTATAAATTTCATGGTAGTCTAACGTTTAGGTATCAAAAACTACTATACTCTTAAGTTACTTCTTTTAAATTTTCACCCGGCATTCGTATAATTCTTGACGAGCTTTACCGACTTGATCATTGGAAGGTCTTCGACAGGCACAGCATTGGTGTCATTATGATCTTTTGCGATCCTTCTTCCTCGCTCTACTTTTCTTGAGTTTCGCATGATTGCTAGTGACATGATTAATTAGATTTTCTCTATTGTCGTATCTACCGTCAACAGTATTCAATCAGTTGAATTAATAAAAATGAAAGTAATATACGAAAAACGTCGCGTAACTATCAAGTAGGAGTTATCTGTAAACGGCTTGGGTATCTCAATCGAATAGATCTGATCTGATTTAGCTTCAACCAACCAGAAAATCTCGTAGAGTCCTCGCCAATATCGTCTAGACAGTTATCCCACTCTTATAAATTTCATGGTAGTCTAACGTTTAGGTATCAAAAACTACTATACTCTTAAGTTACTTCTTTTAAATTTTCGCCCGACATTCGTATAATTCTTGACGAGCTTTACCGACTTGATCATTAGAAGGTCTTCGACAGGCACAGCACTGGTGTCATTATGATCTTTTGCGATCCTTCTTCCTCGCTCTACTTTTCTTGAGTTCCGCATGATTGCTAGTGACATGATTAATTAGATTTTCTCTATTGTCGTATCTACCGTCAACAGTATTCAATCAGTTGAATTAATAAAAATGAAAGTAATATACGAAAAACGTCGCGTAACCTGAAAATTGTTAGTACATTATATATATTTTCATCTTAACAAACAAAAAAAATGTCTTGTTGAACATGTTATAGTGTCAATTGTATAGAATAACGTATTTAATGAAATTTTTGTGTTACTTTATTTTAATATTTTTATTAATTTCACAGCTAAAGGTAATAAAAAATAATTGTTTATTAACTATAACAGGAAAAAAAAAGAGAAAAGAATGGATGATCAAAATAAAGTAATGATAAAGGTTTGGGGATTGATTGTGTCTTTGACCTAAAAATGGAAAGAAAAGAGGGGCAAGTTCGTCCTAACACAAGGCAACCAATTATAGAGGTTAATTAAACTTCTGACCCTCCATGATATAAAGGTGGAGTACGTGTCCCTCCAGTTATCGAGAAATGGACCCACAGTACCCACTACCCTGCTTTGAAGGCCACGTGTTGACTCAGTCCCCACTCGTGGGTGATGACTCAATGTATATGACGGCGCTACACCGTCAAGTTACGGCGCTGTCGGGCATTAGGCGGCAAATTAACCTTATTTTTGAAAAAATAATATTATTTATCATCGTGATAATTGAATATCTGGCAATTCATTATCCTTCACATTTTTCTATTTTTTTCTTCCTCTTCCTTCTCCTCCTTTATCTCTTAAAAATTGAACTGTCTAATTTTTATTTCACATAGAGTATCACAAATATTCCTTCGTTATAATGATAAATAGAATTATTTTTGTTGACATGACTTTTTAACTTTTTACTTTCAGAAGAGCATATCTTGAATACTCTATTTTAAGTATATATTTTATAATTTAAAGAATAAGCATTTTTAAAAATAATTCAACAAGCTTTTATCTTTATGGCGTGTTTGATACCCATTGATTGAAAAAAAAAATGTATTTTAAAATAGTGATTTGATGGAAAATATGTGGTTAGAAAATAATGAAAAGTTTTGAATTTACTTGTAATTCTAATTTATTGAATAATGTGTAGCTGAAAATAAGATAGTGAAAAATATATTTTGAAAATAATGTGAATTAAACAAGGGCTTAATATTAGCAATTGTTTGATCTCTATTAAATTAAAATTTATTTTTTTCTCCTTTTTTTATCAATCACACATTCTCCAATAAAATAATATTTCAAGTAAACCTAAAAAAATTTCCTTCTTTTATAGCCCATGTTTGGGCTTTATCTTTTCAAATTATAATAAGTGAAATAGTAATTTTTTAAAGATTGTGTGGTTAAAAAAGAAAAAAAAGTTTTTAGGTTTAAATGTAATATTATTTTATTGAAAAATATGTTATTAATAAGAAGAGAGAAAAAAATAAATTTTAATTTGATGTGGGCCAACATGATGCTAACTAAACATTCTCAAAAAAATTATTATTTCTCTTATTATAATTTGGAATAATGAATCTCAAACATGGGCTAAAATTTTACTACAATTTTTATTCCTTTCATTTATTTTCACTAGCTTCCCTTTAAATTATTATATATATTATTGAAAATTAAAATATATTGAATTATAAAGATTGAGTTTGGCTCTCAAATTTGGAGGGTTAAAACTTATTTTCTATTTTTAAATGTTAATTTTCTATTTTTAAATGTTAATTTTAAAGGTCGCATAATATTAAGAGTTAACTCTATTAAATAGAAAGTATCTTATATTTAAAAAGTGTTTTAGAAATACTCTAATGCTCAAGTTGTTAATAAATCATATATGCTTGTGAAATACTTAATATATAGGAGAAAATACAAATAATCACAATAAAAAGTAAAAAAACAAAGACAAGAAAATGAAAAATAAACCACCTCCGCTCTTGCCTACCTCTTCATATCACTCCATCTCACGTATGTTTGATAAATAAGTTTCAATTATAACTTAAATTAATGAATTTATTCACATATTTTATATAAAAAAAATCATTATTACTAATGACTTCGCATTCAAACAATTCATATAATGCACAGCTTATAATCATTCAAAGAACAATTTGGAATTAGAATACAAAATATTCAAAAGAATATTATCTCCGTACAAGTGTTGAGTAGTCACCTTTTGCATCTCTCAATACCCACCCAATTTGCTTAACTCATATCTTGGGATAATAATGCTCACCTGTTGTTTGGAAAAGTTGCTTATATCCGTACTCATTTTTCGTGTTTCAAATTATAGGGTACTTTTCTTGTGTGTGTTTTATTTATTTATTTAATATTATAAATAGAAAATTACTCTTCGCCCATTTTAGAATATTAAAATTGTAGTCAAAATCAAATTTTTGGTCAACGACAAAATTATGGATGTAAATTGTCCAAAAGGGCTTCACCTGCAACATTTGAAAATATTAGGGGCGACAGCTGCAACAAATCAAATGTTTGGAGAAAGTCTGCTAATATTTTAAAAGTTTGGAGATTTTGCTGCAATTATCCATAAATTAAGTTCCTAAGCACAACAATTTATTGGCTTTGTTATCCGTGGTCATTCGACTTTATTAAGAAAATGTCGAAATTATTTATCGTGTAGGTCGATTATTGAATTTATTTATATAAAAATTTGAAAAATTAAAATCTTCTTATTATAAAAAATATTGAAATAATCATCCAACTCGTTTAGCCGTTATTTGATAAAACTTTTTGAGATTAAAAGTTGGTAGGTCTCATGGTTAAAAAGTGAATAAAAGTTTCGAATTCAATTAAATGTGTGACTAAAATGAAATTTGATCAATTTGTAAGTTCAAAAATGTTTTTTCAAATAGGGCCTTAAAGTATAGGACCGTCTTGTCTAAATCTATAGAAAACAAAACGTGATTATTTCTCATTATGAGCAAGTGTTTGTTGTGATGCTAATATTTGTGTAGAGATCTATTATTTGAAACCAAAGTAAATTTCATACCAACCATAATCCGTTTGGAAAATTTATAAATAATTTATAAAGAAAAAACTAAAAAGTAGGGGTACTCATAAAATCTGTGGATAAAAATAAATAATAATTATTAACATTTGAGTAAAATTAATATTTGACTATGATTATATTATAAATTATTTATAAATTTACATTCAACGGAGGCGCAAAATAGAGTACTGAATTTCTAATTACTTGAACTTAGTCGAAAGCAGTCATAGTTAAACTGTTTGTATGATTGCAAATTTTTTTATTCAAATGTGTCAGCTAAATAAATGTACCCATAATTGAAAAAAATGTAGGATTTTACGTGGAAACACACATTACAATACAAAGCAAAACTATTAAGATTGGAATCATAAATTAACAGTTAGATCTTGAAATATCGGATAATCATTATTAGATCGATTACACTAGGTATTTTCCTAAATTTCAAACAATAGCGACGTCTTTCAAAGTGACGAGTTTAAACTGTTTACGATTTTCTTAAAGAGGAGAGATGACTTAACCATAACATAAATAAATATGCCCATATTGTATCATATAATCATATTGAGTGCACTTATTCATAGCATCAAGAACGTATCCATCACCACGAGATGTATCGTCTTATCATCCAGTTATGATCACAAAGGGTACCATTTTTTAGCTTCAAGGATCTATTTCTTAGCGCATGATCAATCTTATAACTAATTAAGCGTTTAGACATAGTTAAACTGCAATCTAACTCGTTTTAATAATCTAAAAACTAATCAATATTAGCACAACATGAGAGAATTCCCAACATAAAATCGATCTTAAATTTATTAAAATATGCACTTTTGTTCCATGAACCATTGATTAAGGAGATTTTCCATTTTTACATGTTGGTTCTGTCCGTGTCAATGGCAAATAGTAGTTGAAAGCACAAAAAACTGCATTTCTCGTCTGTATAAGGTGCATAATAATGAAGTAAATAAAAGATACAAAACACATATTAAAACGCTAATGCGGGTCACACACTGGCTCATAAACACAATGATCAGACGTTATTGAACTTGCTCCCATTAGTGTATTTCTTTCTATATGCAGCAAGCTTCTGATGCGTAGATTTCTCAATGCGAGAAATTAAAATAGATGATCAAAAATACTCTTTTTTAAATTCGATAAATAAATTATCTCGAAATACGATTCCCTAGTGCATGCAAAAAGAAGACCTCAATATCAGGGGCAGCAAAAAATGTAAAACTGGATGGTTTTGATTTACAGATTCCTACAGCCATTCTTCTCTTCTTTGGTGCAGGCGGGCACGACCGGATTTCGGGTATCCTGTATCTCTTAGCCTTGGGTGTTGCGAACTCTTTCACATTCAAATCGTCTGCTTGAATCTGAGCCCTTGAACTGTACTCTTTTGAGCAATTACAAGAAGATGACTCCATTAAAACTACCTGTTTGTTTTCTGGATTCAAGAATCTGCTTATATATAAATCTTCTGTTGAATTTTATCCAAGGGAACAGTTGAAAAGGTGAATACACTTTTCTCAAAAAGAGAATTTGCAATGTGATTGCTAGTGTAAGCTGTAAGACCAGATGGTAATAAACCAAGTATATGAATCTAAGATGAGCTATTAGACTATTGGAAAGTTTGAAGAATTATGTCATATATTAACTAAGATACAACAACAATACTACATTTTAACAACTGCTACACACTAAAAAATAAAAAATATGTGCTACTTTTTCCAAAATCAAATCCCTTTTGCACAAATTCAAATTTATGTTACCCGGTAAAATTAAATATCCATATATCTTGACTTTTTGTGACTAACTTGGGCCGACTTTCTGGCCTGTTTTAAAGCCCGTGAAGCGTTTGCACTAGCATTGGGTTCTGACCCGATTATTACAATTAAACAAGGGCTTGCCTTGCGGGTTCCAAATCATTTGGCTTATCATTGGACTACTGAAACAGTATTTTTCAAAAGGAAATTACACCCACTCTTATTTTTTACTTTTTCATTTCAATGATCAGACTCTAAAATATTTCTTTCAAAGATCAGGTGCACTCCATCTCACCATATTCCAAACCCACCAACTTGTTGCAGAAATCCTATTTACTTAACCCCATTTCCACACCCCACCATCACCACTATCCCAATGGTCAAGAAAATCCCACAAACGTACGGAATCGTTAACAAATAAAGTAATGAGTACGTGTAACATCCCACGAGGAATAAAATTCAACTATAGTGTACTAGTTACTATCAAAATCGATCAATGTAACACAAAATGTTGTTGGTTTTATTATTATTCTAGTTTAACTGGGAAAGCTATAAAAGATTGATTTTTATTAAATAACGAGATGAATGTATTAAATTTCAGAAGAGTAATGCTATTCATCCCCACTAAAGTTGAGCCCCAGTCTATATGACAATTATATGACATTAAATGATAGATTTATTTAAATATAAAGTCACAAGACTCATTTAATTGAGTTTATCATTTAATGACATATAATTACCACATAAATTGGAGCTCAACCCCAGTGGGAATGAATAACATTATTCATTTCAGAATCCACCTATTAATGTCTAGTTTCAATTCTCGACTTATGTACATTAGTGTTATTTATGTATT
This sequence comes from Fraxinus cuspidata, assembly GCA_903798385.1. Lineage (NCBI taxonomy): Eukaryota > Viridiplantae > Streptophyta > Magnoliopsida > Lamiales > Oleaceae > Fraxinus > Fraxinus cuspidata. The sequence continues at coordinate 22,282 of CAIGRP010106847.1, read as the reverse complement.
TGTGGGAATCGATAATCCATTGATATTCAATATTCTTTTACAAGATATATTACACAAATGCTTAACAGGACCTAATCTTATTCTTACTCTGAATTTATATGCAATGCATGCCTTCGATCACACAATTATCATACATGATTGTACACACCACAAAATTTATTCCTGATATCTATTGCTCGCGTGTTAAATATGCAATGTTCTTCTCATTGTGAATCTTCCAACATTACGAATAAGCAACTTGTTTTTCCAAATGGTACGCAAACATTCAAACAAAACAAAATTAATGTAAATTCAATCACAAACACAAGAATTAACTAAAGAATGATAAGTCTTGAATTAAAAATCATAAATCAATGGTTTCATCATCCATCCAATACATAATATTATAACAAAATTACATAAAAAAAGTATAGAAACAACGTCAATCCGAATTAAAGAACGTGATGAAGAACTTGGAAACTAAAAAATCTTCACTTTAAACTTCAATCCGAGCTATGAAATTTCACTTCTTGTTAAATTGCCTCTTGCGCTCTTAAACAGTGATAAAACCAAGGTAGAATGGGCTTTGCACGGCTCGAAGGTTTTAAATGTTGTCCAAAATATCATAACAAAACCTAGCAAAACAAAATAAGAAAACATAATTTTTCCCTCGAAGATGAACCGTGCGTATGCATGGTTCATTTCGAGCGTACACATAGTACACTTGGTTGAGCCTCAGTCGCTTGATTTGGCTACCTTGCGTACATCGACCTTGCAAGTCTAGGTATACGCATCGCTATTCTTGGGGGCAAACTTGGCAATTTGGTTCCTAAACTTCCCATGTGTACGTTTTGATCTTCTTGACAATTTTTCATTCCATTGACTCTTCCTCACATCTAATTAACTTTTGGCACTCTTAAATCACCATCTTGCAATTCAACCCAACTTTCGAATTATTGCACTTTAGTTCCCGAAATTTGATTTTGATGCAATTAAACATTATTTTCGTTCGTTTTCCTCTAATTCCATCTTTATCATAAATTGGTACCTAACAAACACAATTCAATTCAAATTGAGCTATTATTTGTTAAAACAATCAACAAATACTCTAATTTAAATGCCTAAATAAGTATATAAAATACATTATCAAACACACCCAAATTTATATTTGTTTATCCTCAAAGTACAAATTCTACCCTAACTCAACTTAACGTGGTTGGATGGCATACTATAAGCCTCAAGATTGGACTTCTATATCAATACTATGAATAGCTTGAAAATCACAAAGTTGAAATTAAATTATACTTATTCAATACAAAACTACACGTGTGTGTGTGTGTGTGTGCGTGTGTGTGTGTGAAGACTTGTGAAGAGTATCACAAATTCATGATTGGTTCAATTCTCGACCCTTAATGGTCAAATATTTCATTTCTTCACTGTGAGGTACACATCCCCAAACTTATACTTTTCACTCATTTTCCTAGGGTGTGTCCTCAGGTTGGAAGTCAGATGATTCTAATCGTTATCCTTTTTAGTTTGGATAGATTCTACCAGTGCAAGTTAACACTTCAACAAATAAGGATTCTCCTTTATTTTTAATTGCTTCAACCTCCAATAATCAACTAAACTAATAACCTCTTGTCAAAGATCCCCTTTCCTAAAATAGGTGCTTGGGGGCTTATTCAAGGCATGTAGTATTATATCCATATATATCATTTTCACTGTTTATATCTTATGTGCGGACTTCTCTCCATTAAACTTTCCAAATGACTTTTGTATCGAGCTTTTTGTCGATGATTTCAAAGACATATGACCATAGGACTCTGAATTTCAAAATACCTTTATAAACTTAATCACTCGACTCGTAAAGGCTCTGACAAGAGGTTTTACAAAAGATTTTTTCAATCAAACAATTAGTGTAATGCCCCTTATTAAACACTTACTCTCAAAAGTCGACCCCTAACTTAAGGTATTTATCTAATTTTCGTCTTATTGGTTTAGACAATCCATACAAAAAATTTACACATGGAATCCCTATTCATCTCTATGTTTTCCTACACTGGTTCAATTGTCTCCAAACTATCCTAAAAATGGTATAGAGAAATATGTAATTGTGGTTTTTCGAGATTTAATCAACTATATTCAACATTTATTTCATTATATGAACCAAGTCATTCACTCAAGATGCAAAACATAAGTATTGTGCACAATGTAGATCAAGTTTCACATAAACAAGTATTAATCAATTCACCTTGGAACTTTTCAGGCAGTTTTTAGTCTAATATATAATTCCAATATATACATCATTACCGCAAGGCCATCCAACCCACACAAGCACAAAAAAGTGATAAAAACATAAAAGAACATTCTTTTAGCATTCAACAAACACACAAAAAGCAGTAAACTATACATAATTGATGAACCATCTATCAACTTAGCGCGTGTATTGCCCTCAATGTACAAGAATGTGACAATATGAAAGCATAAATAAAGGCAAAGATGGGACTAGAAACTTCCATAATCAATCTAACAGTGTTGGTGGAATGGCAAAAATAACCTGATGGATCTGATATCGAAGGTGGAGGATAGAGAATTTTTCGTGTGAGAATTTTTCTCACCATATGTCTGGGCCACCTGGACTTGTACGCTGTGAACCATTTCATATGTTTGATCAACTCGGACTTGCATGTTGTCAATCATCCCTATGTATTGGTCAAACCATCCGGTGAGCCTATTAGTGCTCATGTGCAAATTAGGGACATCTTTATGTGTCCTGTTGATCCTGGCTCACACAATCTGGGTGTCAGCATATTTGCACCCTCAAATCCAAAGCCTTGAAATCTTGTTGTATCATCAAAACATCCCGACCGATCTCGGTCATAATAGCAAACATATGGCGGATCACATGCGTGTCAACTGATGGCTCATGTTGTGGAGCATGATGGATATCAGTGTTGCCCTTTTGGCCCTGCTGTTGCTCTCTCTATATATATTTTTTTACTATTATCCATACCATATTTTTGGACTGAAGATTTATTATGATAGGTGGGTGTATATCTTTCTCCGCTTGTAGGAGCCTCACTCCAATATTTCTACATATCCTATAGATAAGACTTAAGAATATGAGAGTGTTTCGTATTCCTCCTCCGCTTCTTGTGTGGATATCAAAATAATATGCGTACCCAAGTCAATCTCGAGCCAAATGATAGAGCAATGAGACTTTTGCATTATCAAACTTAGTCCGGTATGAGGTAGGATCCTCGTTGTAGCACACAAACATCATCAAAATCATCAGAGACTCTATCAAGTTATTGTACAAAATATCGAGCCTGAGAATCAATCATGCACACGATCTCCCATATAATACTTGCATTAGCTCTAACCAATTTTTCTCTATAGGTATATATCCGATTAAGCCGAGACAATCATCAATCACCTCAAGCGTGAACATAAACCATATGTCTGGAACCCAAGTCTTGTTCTTGTATTCTAAACTGGGCTCGTCTATGTTTAGGTTGAAGTTCATGTAAAACTCTTGAGCAAGGGAAGGATAAATGGCATACTACTTTGTAATCATTTTTTCCCACTCGATGAATCTATGTCTCCAACTCAAACCATGGAAAATTATCAAATATTACCTAGCTTTCAGGCCAAATAGTCCATTTGGAGACTATCTGTTCAAATCATCTTTGTGCTCAAGCTGAGGAATCATTTCATGTCATCGTGGTCGACATGAGTGCGTGTCGTGGTGGAATAAGAAGAGGTTTTACCTTTTTCCTTTTCAAGTGGTAGGGGCATCGTGTTTGCGTTTAGGAGGCATACCTATCAAAGTAAAGAAAACCAAACATGATACCTATATATATAGGATAGGAGTGCATTAACTAATTACCCAAGAAACACATGTAATGACCAAAATATGGGCGCCACAGGTGATGGACGTATCCAGGGATTGCGAGAACGCAGACAGACGATCGCAACCACAGATAAGGAATGCAAGCTGAGAGTTGCATCCTGCCATTTTCCGTACAACTTGACTAATATGTGAATGCAATGAGTTGGATGTTAATGTGTATGGAGACTAAGTGTTAATATGCAAGAGCGCACCAATTCAATCGAAAATGTCATTGAGTCATTTAGTCGATCGAACACTTCATAGGCACAGGTTGGTGAAAAGATGGAGAACCATGACACTATTCAAGTGAAATCTACAATTTCTACACGCCACTCAAAATCATCAACTCCAACACCTTTCTACCAATGACAAGTAATATTTATCCATTTCAAATGAAAAATTTTCACGTAATACTTGAAAAGTTCAAAACATAGGGTTGAAGCTATTTTACCTTGAACTGGATGGAATGAAGTGATGCTATGTGTGATCTTGAATGCCCAAGTGAGAGAAGTGAGAATTTGATGAAAGATTGTGTAGAATACGGTGGATTTGAAGGGAAGTGTGTAAATCGCATGTGAGAAGTGAGACACAATGCATACGCATGAAGTAATATGTGCATACGCATGGTAGCGCACAAATGACCTCAATAGGCCAGTAGCATGGACCTGTCCACACAGGAAATATATGCCTATGCGTGAGCATGGTTTACTAAGTTGGCCTTCTTGAAGCAATTTCATATCTAACATGTTTTGAAAGGTACATAGGATAGAGGAACATGGAAATTTTTTGAAACTCGTTCTTCCCATCTAAAAACACTTTCGTTTGTCTAACTTAGCTCAAAAACTTCATTTTTCGTTCCAAAACCAAATTCTCTCAATTAGCACCCCAAATATGGTTTGAACGTCCTCTAAAACAGTTGAAAAGTGAGAAAGTGGTATGGAACTCAAAAATTCAATGAAATTCAAACTAATCTTCGACCAACACACTATTGATCGTTTAATGATCTAAAAACTTCGCTTTGCCTCGAAAAACATTTTTATTCCAAAATACCCAAATATGGTTTGAAAACAACTAAACTCATGCAAAACACGTTTGAAACTTATATGAACACATGCTTAACTCTTATTAACTACGTGATTGATAAATGATGTCTAACTATTCCTAACACACCAAAGCATAAAAATTCATAATCTAATGCATTAAAACTGAATAAATAAAAGGGAAGAGAATTTGGATGCCTTCTAAGAAGCCCTTATTTATAGTCTATAGCTCGAATTTGTTACTTAAGTTACTTTGCACTATCAAGTGGCATAATTTTCTTCTTATTGGAGAATCACCTCTCCAATAAGCTTATAAACGTTACTCGTTAACCTTGAATCTCCACAAATGATCTTAAAACACCACCTCCACTGCGCCATGTGGAAACACAATCACAAATGTGAATAGACCCGATCACTTAGACCTCAAATTGCCTCGAAAGAGTTTGAGGCGAGTATTGAACATAAGAACTTGCTGACCAACATCGAACTCTTTTTTTCTTAATGTACCTATCATGTTATTTCTTGGTCTTTTATTTGTGTAACATGGCTTTCTCGTATGTTCCCAACCTGAATTCATTGAGCTCATTGAGTTGAAGGATTATGTGCTTCACTACTGACTTCATATCAAAATTGAGCATGTGTGTAGCTCAATATGCCTTATGCTCAAACTCAGTTGTTAAATGACATGCCTTGTCGAACACCAACCAATATGGGGGCATGCCAATAGGAGTTTTGAAACCTATTATGTATGCCAAAATGCATCATCTAACTTATTTGACCAATCTATACGTGATGCATTGACTATTGTTTCAAGAATTTTTTTCAGCTCCCTGCTGGAGATTTCAACATGTCCACTTGTCTGATGATGAGAAGGTATCGAATCACGATGTTTCACTTATATTTTGCCAACAATGTGAAAATTGGAGGTTACAAAAGTTCTTTCCACCTCACTAATATTCGCCAACGGGGTGCCATACTCTGAGAAGATGTTCTTCTTCAGAAATTGAGTCATATCCTGTCTATCATTCATTTGTAAAGGTATAGTCTCAACCCATTTGGACATGTAATCCACTGTTACTAAAATGTACTACTGATCATATGAAGAGAGAAATGGCCCCATGAAGTAAATGCCTTCTAAAATACTATTTAAGAGTATCTCGTTCTTCCTTGAGATATTTTTGGTCCTCTGGAACTTATCACATCTCTTCACCAAAGTATAGTACTCTTGAACAGCATAGGCTAATAAAATCCTGACTGTAGAACTTTTTTTGCTGTCTTGTTTGCTGCAAAGTGACCCCCATATGGGAAAGAGTGGCAATGCACCAACAAGTGATTTTTCTGTTCTTCCAACACACAATGCCGAATTATCTGATCTAGATGCCACCTATAGAGAAACAGATCATCCCAAAAGTAGTGCTTAAGATCACTGAAAATTTTATTCTTCCCATTACTCTAGTACTCTCGCGAATGATGGAACTGATTAAATAATTTACATAATCTGCATATCGTGGTATTATCCTATCCGGAAAAGCATCTCATCTGGGAATACTTAGTTAATCTCATTTGTAGGGTCTGATTCAATGTGAGATAGGTGATTTGCAACCACATTCTCATTTCTCTTTTGTCTCGTATTTCCAAATCAAAATCATACAGCAGAAGTATCCATCGAATAAGACTTAGCTTTGCATCCTTCTTGCTCATCAAAAATTACAACGCTAAGTGAATTGTGTATACAATCACCTTTAACGTAATTAAGTATGGCCTGAATTTGTCAAAGACGAACTCCATTGCCAAAAGTTCCTTCTTGTAGTAGCATAGTTTAACTAAGCTTCAACCAAAGTGTTGTTGGCTTAGTGAATTACCTGTGTGATATTGTCCTTGTGCTAGCTCAAAACTGCCTCTACTGCAAAGTTACTAGCATCACACATCAACTCAAACGGAAAATTCTAATCAAGAACAACCAATATTGGAGTTAAAAACAATGTTTCTTTTAGAATATTGAAAACAACCAAAAAATCTTCAAAAGTATAAAAAAGAACACAATTTTCTAACAAGTTGAAGAGGGGCTTCGTGATTTTGGAGAAATCATCGATGAAGCGACGGTAAAATCGGTATGTCCCAAGAAACTTTCGATTCTCTTCATGAAAATTGGTGGAGGTAGCTTCTCAATGAATATTTTTTTGCCCTATCAACCTCAATATCTCTAACTGATATCAGATGTCCCAATACAATCCCTTCCTGAACCATAAAGTGACACTTTTCCCAATTAAGCACAATGTTGGTATCCTCGCTGCAATATTATACCCAAGTGATCTAGGCATTCCTTAAATGATATCCCAAAATGAAAAATCATCCACCAGTACCTCAATAATGTCCCTATCATGTCAAAAAATATAAACATTAAACAATGTTGAAAAGTGGTTGGGACGTTGCATAGACCAAAAGATATCCCCTGTAAGCAAATGTGCCATAGAGGCATGTGAAAGTGGTCTTATGATCATCTGGTACTATAGGAATCTGATTGTACCCTGAATATCTATCCAGAAAATAGCAATATACATGCCCCGTGAGCTTTTCCAACATATGATCAATGAACGAAATGGGAAAATCGTCATTCCTAGTGGCGTTGTTGTTGAGTTTACGATAGTCATTGCAAACTCTCCAACCCATAAATATGGACGTAGGAATAAGCTCGTTATTTTCATTTGGAACAACCGTGATTTCCCTTTTTAGGCACCACATGTACTTAACTAACTCAATGACTGTTTGATATAGGATACATGATTCTTGCATCTACTCATTTCTTACCACCTCCGGCATAGTCTGATTTAGTCTTCATTGATGCTCTAATAAATCATCTTGCATTAGAATCTTTGCATGCAGAAAGAAGAGTCAATCTCTTTTATGTCGGAGATAGTCCACCCAATTGCTGTCATATGATCCCGATGTACCCTCAAAAGCTTATTTCCTTCTTCATCTATAAGAGAATTTGAGAAGATAACTCGAAGTGAATACTTCTCTCCCAAATAAGCATAGTGCAGGTGAGTAGGTAACTATTTAAGCTAAGTGTTGGAGCTTGTTGAACAGATGCTAAAGGTTTTGTGGGTTACCAAGCTCCAATCGAGGTTGCTTAAAGAATGGCGGTAAAGGTGCGATGTATCTAGCACATTCTTTTGCTTCTTCCTTTTCAGATGACATTCTTGAAAGTGTACCAAATAAGTCTCAAGTGGTTCTAGAGCGTGATCAAATCTAAATGGCTCTGTCCCGATTGTATCAATCACATCAATTTGTGTACAAGAATCTGACTCATTTTGAAATTCGAATGCCCTGAAAAATGTTAATTTTTAATTCTTCATCTAGCCTCAAAATCAACCAACCCTTCTGCACATCTATCAAAGTTCTGCTAGTAGCCAAAAATGGCATCTTCATCTTCTTCCGTATCCATGATAATAAATTATTGAAATATGAACTTGTCAATCTTCACCAAGATATCTTCGACAATGCCTCTAAGATATTTGATCAACCATCAGCCGCTACAATGAAACTGTAGTGGATTTTGCTTCCCCCATACCTAATATCCTGAAAAGAGATAAAAGTATTAAATTAATATTTTTTTCACACAACTATATATGTGTTACCAATATTGCAAACAACAGTAAAACTCCCTAGATCTTTTAGTTTCAGCGGTAACTTATATTGGAGTCTCGCACTGCACTCTTCTATCAGCATGATTGTTTCATTATCCACCAGCTTTCTCTTGTTCGATAGTATGTCTTTCATTTACTTAGTATAACTGAGAATCTGAGCTAAGGCTTCTAAAATGGTATGTCGATTGCAACTTCTTGAACATATTCAAAAACATCGTGGACTACTTATTAAACTTGTGTTTTTGCAATCTATGAGAGAATGGAATCGGAGGCACAAAAGCTTTGACAGGAACGGGTACGTTAACATGTGGACTGTGTGGAGACTTAGCTTGATTTTTTCTGTGATTTTGTCAACTGATCCACGTGCTCCTCGACCATGGTAGGTACCTTCTCTATATTAGTAGCTAGTTGTTTTACCGTATTTTTTGTAACTAAACTCCACTACATGTAGCGATGGCTTTGATAAATTCCTTCGGATTTGTCTCTGTGTTGCTAGGCAAAGTCTACTGAGTTTTTCCTTATAATGCGACTAATATTGTCCCACATGCTGTTCCAAATTCTTGATAGAAGCCAGCTAGTTTTGAAAGTTAGTTTCAGTCGTCGTGATATACTGAGAGAGCAAGACTTCTAATGAAGGCTTCTTATCTTGAGGTTGATGCTGCTACTGTTGGAAACTTGGTGGTCTGATATGATAATTCCCTCATTGTACTTGCTCTTGATTGTTAGTCAATGAGAAATTTGGATGATTCCTCCATCCCGGATGTGTTAGAGTAGGGGTTGTGCTACTGCCTCTGAAAGTTCTATACATAGCTAACTTCCTCAGGCTGAATAATATGCGTGGAGGCTAATGGGCAACTTGCACTAGTGTGATATATCCTACAACCTATGCAAATCAGTATAGCTGGTGTACTGTGTTAACAGACTGGGATAAATAAATTATCTAAGTTCTTTGTAATCATCTCCATCTGTGCTGTTAATGTAGTCGCTACATACTATGCATACTTGCTACTTTCTTTTGTATATCCCTCTCGGTTGGCCATATAGATTGATTTTCTGCTATCCTCTCATACAATTCATGAGCCTCATCTATATCCATCTTCATTAATGAATCACCACCTGAAGAATCTACCATATTGCGATATTCTAGGTGTAATAGTAGAAGATGTATACTTGAGCTTGTTTAGGGACATCTAGAATATGACATTTCCTAAAGAAATTCTTGAATCTCTCCCATGCCTCTAGATAGCTCCCGAGTTCCCTTATAGTGTACTTTTGCATCCTATCATTCCACGACACGATACTCCCGACATGTAATGAGTATATCCTTTTTCTTATGTCATCCTTCAAGGTATAAGAAAATAAATGCATTCGAAAGCTTCTGCAGACATCTCTTAATGATTGATAATTTTTCACAACATCAGAAAACTCGTATATATTTATGCGGATTCTCTGTAGTTTTCTCGAAAAAATGATGTCTAGATGATTTTGAAATAGGTTAACGAAATTTGGTTGTACACGAAAGTTAGCATGTCCAAACGAAGGATAGATAATTGCAAGTTGCAATGGTGCAGGCACTGAATTTACATAATCTCCAACTAAAATATGGGCTTCATTGGCGATAGCCCTATGCTGAACTAGCTCTTGCAGATGAAGTGGATCTTGAATCTGATTCTGATGTTGAACTTATTCTCAGTCATTTCTCTTGCTTCTTTCTAATCTCTTCTACGATGTCAAAAAGTTCTTTCAATGTCGGGATCTAATGGAGCTAGTTTATCTCGTCAAAAATTTGCATAAACTGATGATTGCCTAAAAAACATAAGAGAATTAGATTGTGTGATTATAGCCTAAAACAGATTCATAATCGAACATGATATAAACTAATAAATTATTCCCCGACAACGACACCAAAAATTTGTTTGAGAAAATTTCGCAAACGCGCGAGATCTTTGACAAGTAATATGTAATGAGTACATATATCATCCCATAAGAAATACCGTTCAACTATAGTGTACTAGTTACTATCAAACTCGATTAATGTAACACAAAAATGTTGTTGGTTTTATTATTATTCTAATTAAACTATGAAAGCTATAAAATATTGATTTTTATCAAATAACGAGATGAATACATTGAATTTCAAAATCAACATATTGATGTCTAGTTCTAATTCTCGACAGGTGTACTTTAGTGTTACTAATGTGTTCGTGAAAATCGATAATCTATTGATATTTAATATTCTTTTCCAATGTATATTAAACATATGCTTAGCACGTCCCGATCTTATTCCTTGTTTGAATTCAAATGCAAAGCACGCCTTAATCATACGATTATCACACATGATTGCACACACCATAAATATTATTCTTAATACACGTGTGTTGAATATATATTGTTTCTACTTATTATGAATCTTTCATCAACTTAAACATTCGGCGGCTCCTTTGACCACACTCAAATCAGTAACCTCATATCTCTGAAGTTTCGTGTGTGTCCACGATTTCAACCCTTCCATGAAGGTGAATAGATTATCATTTTTCAACGTATCTCGAATATTCAGCATATGTCCTGAAAAGGCTTTCACGTACTCCCTGATTGAGTCTGTATGTTTCAATTTTCGTAATACCCGACGTGCTTGATATTCCATATTTTCTAGGGAAACCTGCGATCTAATCGCTTCTTTGAGAAGATCCCAAAAATCATTTGGGCCCTGTTGGCCTGAATATCAGGTTATTTTGTCCGCCACCGTAGTTTTGCATCTCCAACAAGATACATGGTAGCTGTTGTAACCTTTCTTGCTTAGTCTTCGATCGAAACTACAAGAAAGTAATGTTCCATATCAAACAAGAAGTTCTTGTCTTCTTTTGCATCTCGTGCCCCTCTATAGGTACACGGTTCCAGAATTCTGAGCTTGGGAACATACTCTTGTGCGGAGCCTTGCCCATCGCCAACCGTACGTTGAAGTACTCGTAATTGAGCTTTCAACGCTTCCATTTCATCCTACAGACCAGACATGATTGCAACAACTTCTGTCATTGCTGTGCAAGCCTTTCGACTTTCATCCAATTAGATGTGTAATTCATGAATTTTTGTCTTGCCACCTCGACTTTTTCCTCGAGGCCTTCCACGGCATAGCACAACATAGTAGTTGTCTCATCAAGCGAATCCGCGTGCTGTTTCGTGATCATCTTTTGAGGATCTACGACTTCTGTAGTGTTTGATGTAATTGGATCCATAACTTTCTTATCGAGAGTCGTGNATAGCACAACATAGTAGTTGTCTCATCAAGCGAATCCGCGTGCTGTTTCGTGATCATCTTTTGAGGATCTACGACTTCTGTAGTGTTTGATGTAATTGGATCCATAACTTTCTTATCGAGAGTCGTGGGCCACAACTCTTATATCAACTTTCACGAGGTGACTTTCTTCTTAGCACAAGAAAGGACACCATGGGACATTAGTCTGCTTCGCTAGACTACCTTCCACATTTACTCGGTCATTTCGGGATGAAAGAAAATTTGATTACAATTTTTAGAAAGCTTGCAACAAAAAACTTAGATGCATTAAAAGTAAATTGATCATTGATAGATGAAAGCAAAAATTACAATTAATGAAAGCAGAAAATTACAATAGTTGGTGCGGGGGCGAACGCTAGCAAGTTTGAAAGATTTTTGAATAACTAATATCCACTATAATAACTTGCGGAACAAAAACTTAAGAGGTAGGAGTATACGTTTAAATGACAAGAAATCATATTAAATGTTCACCAATATCATAGTTATTTTACAATTGAAATAAACTATTACAATGAAAAAGAAATTACAACTCAAACTGAACTAATATTTGCAATGTGCGGTCGAAGTTGGGCAAACTGCGACTGCAATTGGGTCAAGTGGCTAAGTAAAGCTGCGGTCCTTGACACATGGGCTCGTAAAAAAAATGTGATCTCAGGGACCATGCCGAGCTCATGAGCTCCTGGACCTAGCCAGCTTGGGCCATTGACACCCCCCTATAGATAACGCAATCCTAATACAGCAGAAGTTGTACTGGAAGGTTGTGCCAACCTCATTATTTTATGAATCATGCTACACTTCAGGAAATTTGTCACAGATTTCCTACGGGGAGACAGTTTCTTCTTGTGATTGGCGGCTATCAAAACAATTTTTCCCTATGAAATATTTTCCCGTTTATTGAGCATTATTCTTATTTTATGGGCCAACCTGGCGCTACTCAATGTTATACACTTCTAAGTCCTAAATATCTACGTCTAAATAAATCAAAACTTGCATGATGACGATGATAAATTATTCAGAGTCTTATTTTTCTTGTGGAAATCTCGTCGATGCCGTACTGAGTCTGTGTCTTCAATGATATTTTATGGACTTGCTGCTATAATCATTTTCACCAGAGAATCCAAATGAAGAAAGACAAATTTGTATGTAATCCTGATGCGATGGCCACTAACACATTTTTTAGACTTGACCTTTTAGACTTTTTTAGTAGATTTTATATACTTCACTGTTTTAACTAAAATGAATTAATCAAACTAATAAGCATCCAATAAATATAAAATTGTCTATGTGATCATTTTTCTCCATTTCGTGGACACATGAATGCTAAGTCACAAGGAGAATATACCAGTAAAAATCACATTTTCAGATCAAGACTGGTAAAGAATGCACCATTATAATCCATTACCCAACAATGGCTACAAATTTGCTGGGAAATATGCCGACCCCTTCTCGGTTTTCAATACTTTGCGTGCAACCGACAAAATTGTAAAATTACGAGCCCCTACAAGCCAGCGGTTACGCCTACTTTACACAAGAAGTTAAGATTAAAAATGTCAAAAGAACTATTGATTGCATTTCATCAGTTCTTAAGTTGCTTCGTCCGATTCCCATGATTCTTTTGGCGCTCTGAGAAGGGTAAAAGGATTTGGTGGAGGATCAACAGGCAATGTGCCTTCTAGAACTTGTATTACCTCACCCATTGACGGCCTCATTCGATCATCAACTTGAAGACACCAAAATGCAATGCGTAATGCGTGCTCCAACTCTTCCGAATTTATCCCACCTTCGATCCGCGCATCAGGCACCGTCTCAGCATGACCCTCCACCCATTTTTCATATGCCCATTCACAAACTTCAGCACTTTGGTATCCACTGATCAATACAAGCAACAGATTGCCAAAGTCTCTCACATCGGTCTCTGCCAAACCCCCAGAAACCTCAGATAGAATCATCAGTCCAAATTCAGTCACCTTGGCTTCCAAGTCATCTTCCAAAAGAACATTTTCACATTTTAAATTGCCATGGCTCACAAAATCTCTGCACCCGGTGTGCAGGTAAGAAATGGCCTTTGCAACTTCTAAGGAAATTTCCATTCTCTTTCCCCATGTCAGACTCTTGCATAACTTAGGGTCTTCCAAACATTTCCCTAGCGACCCATTACTGACAAATTCATATGCCAAAAACCTATGGCCCGACTCAATACAGTAACCTTCCAGCTTCACAAGGTTCTTGTGATGGATGCTTCCAATTCTTGAAACTGCAGTTCTAAATTTCCTAAGTTCAACAGTTGTATTGAGCTCTTTGATTGCAACTGGCCTGTTATTGGGAAGTATACCTCTGAACATCTTTGGTCCAATCTGGTGCTTGAAGTCTTCTGTGAGGCACCTGATTTCACTGTAGGATAGTGTGATGCACCCTTCAGCAATTGGACGTCCATCCGCTTTTGTAGATTTTTTCTTGATTTTTGCCCTCCTCTTGAATATATAAAGACCAAGTCCAAATTGTATCAAAATAAACACGACAAATGTAGCAGCAGAAACTCCAACAAGACAAGGAATACAAATTGGAGATGATGAATTCTGCAGAATATTTTCCTGGGGCGGAGTGGACTTGGGAAATGTGGGCAAACCAGCAATTGGATCCGAACAAGTCTTAACAAAAGACATCGACCTCAGAGAGGCATCAAACTTACCACTGATGTATTGTGTTTTCTGAATGTGGCACAGTGGGTTTTTATCATTTGTGAAGGACACAGCAGTGCAATTTTTGTCTTCATTGCACAAGTTTTTACATCTTTGTAGACTTGTTCGTACAACTGTTTCATTCGCTGGGTAAATTCCATACAACAATGTATGGTCATATGTAATCAAAGATCCACCTGATTCGCAACTTTGCTGATATGGAACCAAACATTTCGAGTTAGATTCACCGTTCACCTTAAATGGACATCTGCAAACATGAGAACCAGATTCGTTGAGGGCACAAACACCACGGAGGCCACATGTTGCGAAGACATCACATTGATTATCAAATGCTTGCCAAACTGATCTCCATGATTTTGAAGCATTTATCCAAGAGTACATTCGAAGGTTGCCATCAGCATCTAACCGAAGAAACCTAAACTTTACATCGGAATCATTATGATCTTCACCAAATATAGACCAAACAGATTGAGATCTATTGTTCAGTAATTGAAATGTTCCATCAGAGCTAATTGTTGCATGGAGAGTTGATTGAGAAGGATTTCCTTTGGACCAGTAAATTACACTGGTTTCCCACCTAAGTTGCAGCTGACCTGAACCATTCATAAAAAGACTGTAATAACTTGACACGGAATTTCTGCTAGGAGGCCGAAGCATTTGGTGAACTGATAAATTCTGCCCCGGGAGAAGTGTGTCGCATGGAGCATCAAAACTTTGCCAAATAGGATTTTTATCTACATTCAATAGAACAAGATTGCCGTCATTACGAAGAACAGCTGATGCAACGGATGCATTCAGAGTCTTGCTTGTCCAAGCAATATCTCCCGTGAGAGAATCAAATAAAAGTAACTCGCCTTCTTGAGTGAGTTGGAAATATGACTTGCAGCCAACTGTCCGGTCAGCTCCAGCTACCCAAACCACCTTTTGATTATTGACTGGAATTGAACTTGAATTGAAGCGGATCCCTACACTATATTGGTTCAATACATTAAAGAACCCAACTGCGAAGTCCCCATTTGAGGAAAGCCAATAGTTGTTTTCCTCAACCGAAATTTTCGAACCCAATGGAATTTGCGAATTGACATCAGAGAAAAGCAATAAGACCAACAAGCTATAGATAACGAAAGATAATCTGAAGAACGCTCTTTCAATCCCGAGCATATTTGAATTAGCTCAAGAATGTATATATCATCACATCAGAATGCAGAATCTCTGTCTGCGCCTATTGATTAACAGTCTATACCAGATTTATTCAGCTCCATCCTATAAGCAGTTAACGAGAAAGTAAGGATTACGTCTTCAAAAATCGAGATTTTTTTCGACTAGAAAATCTAAATGACATTAGATCAGATACAGATACAGATAGAAATTGAAGGAAATATTGACCAACACAAATATCCATACATTATTCTCATCTTAAATGGACCGAGTAAGAAATAACAATTGAAAATCTAATAATTTCAAAATCGGCATCAGCTGAAACACGTGAACTGCAATTAAGTATCAACGAGTAAGGCGGCATTCAGAGTCTAGTACCTGAAAAGATTTTGGCATTCAGAGCATCAAGATTTTGGCATAGAACATCCCAGATTCAGCAAGCCTTCAACATGGGACTACAAGAAAATCACCAAATTGTTAGAAAAAATGCAGAATCCGAAGCTGATGATTGAATCAAATCAGCTTAAGACATATTCAAAGGTGGACCAGAGCATACAAACTATATAAAAGTAAACAACCACACAAAATCCTCAAGTCTTTACTGGATATAAAAAAGCATACTGGTAAGAGTTCTGAATAGAAATTTTGGCACAAGTGGGACCCAATTAAGGTCAATATTATGACTCTTTAAGCCTATTGAATTGCTATCATCTTTCTTCTGTGCTCAAGTGACATACAGAACAAATACAAAACAATTGACTGAATATACAGAGGGGGAGGGGGTTTTGAAGATTTTTAGGCAAATAATGGTTAAGAAATGTAATATTTCAATTTGGACCACAAAATTCAAACATTGGAACAAATGGGACCCTGACTTTAAGGCAATGATGACGACCTAAGCATTTCTATCACTTTCTGAAATCCTAAAGTACCCCAAATTCAACATCCCACGTGTTGAACAATTAAGGGCTAATTTTTCTTTCAAATCCTTGAATCATACTCGATTTGTAATCAAGTAATGATCCCTATTAGTACCAATTTGATTTCAGTTAATGCAAAATCTCGAAATGGTTATCCAACTAAATGAAAAATAAATAAATATGAGGACCTAAATGCCAAGATTATGGAGTAGTAAGAACTAGATAAGGCCATTTCAAGAAACAGCAAAAGTGACAATAGCCGTACTATCTTGAGAAATTTGGGGTGTTTTGGTCTATGCAACATATGGGACTTACCAGAAGAGTAATCTAAATGCCATCGACAAAGATGACAGGAAGCCGCTGGAGACGAATATTCCGGTGAGGAAGCCTGACAGAAATTGTGAACGGAAGACTGAAGAGAAAGAACGGTGGTTGGATTTGTGCGGTTCTAAAATGCTGTAACTTCGCAGAGGATACAGAAGTAGGATAAGATAATGCTGTTTGTACGATCTCATTTAACGATATAGTTGATTAGAAAGATAAATTATTTTCTCTGACGACAACGCCACGCATGTTGTGACAATATTATACATCAAGTATAACATGAAACTAAGATCAGGCTCTGCTCTCCTAAAATTCTTTTCTTTTTTACTTCTAATTACATATTTTTCAATAAAATAATATTACGTGTAAACTCAAAATTTTTTCCTTATTTTTTAACAACAAATTCTCTATAATAATACTATTAAACTCTAAATTTATTGTTTATTTATTTTGATAATGAAATTAGGTTCTTAAGATTTGTTTAATATGGATGGGATTGAGGATTTATTTTGTTGAAAAGCGTGAGATTAAGGACACTCAAGGGGTTGTAGTTTACTTTTGACTTTTAAGGTGGTGTTCAGAATGTCGGATAAACAGCGTGTCACAGTCAGTACACAGGTCCGTATAGCTTTTCTTGCCTTTCTAAAATGAATAATTGTTCATATGCAGTGTTTGGCATTGCCAAAAATCGGGAGTTGTATGAAAATTGATTATAGTCAAGTAAAAGTTAAAATTCAGATTTTAATCTAAATCAAAATCAACAATTAATTATAACCACATGTAGCCATGTCAACGAGCCGAGCCTTGAGTCGAAACTCAAAGCTCGGGTTCGGCTCGAGCAAAACAGGTCCGAGTTTTTTTGGGCCCGAGCCGAGCCAAAGTTCGGCCAAAAAAATAAGGCGCCCGAGCTTTCGGCTCGAGCCTTAGTGGACAGAGCCGGGTCCGAGCCGAGTTGGCTCGTTTTTTTAAAATAAAAATTCATTATAAATCTATAAATTTTTATAATTTATTTAAAATTTGTGCAATTTATGCATATTATAAATAATAACTAAATATTAATATATAAAAAATACATTTAAATTTAAAAAAATTAATTATTTTTTATATATGTTATTTGGTTAGGGGCCGATGACGAGCCCGAGTCAGGCCCGATCGAGCCGACGTCCCAAAATAGGGCACAACCCGAGCCTCCACCGAGCTCGAGCTAAAACCCGGCTCGGGCTTTTTTCGAGCCAAGCCCGAGTTTGCGAGCTTTTTTGCCATCTCTTACCACATATTACATGAGATTTACATTTTTTTAACCACATATTTCATCAATTTTTATCAAAATTTACTAAAAATCTGATTTTAATCTCTATCAAACAATGTGTAATCTGTTCCGATCAAATATTTTTATTTTTTTTCATAATCATTACTTACTTATTATTTACACATTTCCATAGGGTTCGAGCTTAAAGTCACTTAAATTTTAGTTTAATCACTTACTAAGTCCTTGTTTGATAGGGATTAAAATTAATTTTTTTTAATAAATTTTGATAAAAATTGACTAAATGTGTAGTTAAAAAGTTAGGATCTCATAAAATATTTGATTTAAATTAATTGTTGATTTTGACCTAAAATTAAATCTACCGGATCTGGGCTAAATATCCAATCAAGGAGATGAATTTGAAGGGGAAAAAAATGAGGAAAGTGAAATTATTTTTGTATTTCGGTTGTAGATTAACCGAACAATTTGGAAATATGATAATATGAGTTTCTGTTGAGGGCTCAAGAATTATCCCTTTTTTCTAATTTTTTCCAACAAGTGGAAATGCTCATTTTTTTAAATATGTAACACCTTTCCCTTTTTCCTTTGATTCCTTTTCTTTCCGTATACAGTTGAAGGTGAAAATAATATATTACTTATAACTAATTGGAAAATTAAGAAAGTCATTTTGTGGTGATAGCGACCATGAGCAAATCCCTTCCTTGCTGTTTAGCAGAACTATTGACTTACATTCTTACCACATAATCTTTGCCTAAGAGTTATCATTAAGGAAACGAAGTAGTTTTACTTACTAGCTCAAACATAGCCAAATTCTCCATAAAAATTATTCGTTTTACCGAAGGTTTAGATTTAAAAAGAAATAAGAGAAACGGAAAGAAATCTCTTTCTTATATTTGTCTTATCTTTGAAGGAGCTGTGCATCTAAAGGTTGGCCTTCCTTTTCTCATTGTTCCTATCATCGTCAACTACAACTCACATTATTAGAGAAATACTTAGCCCTTATTTGATTATCATTATTTTGAAAAAAAATTGAATAGTGATTTTTGGGAGAATATGTGGCTAAAAAGTAGGAAATATTTTTGAATTTACTTATAAATTATTTTATTGTGTAAATATGTGATTAAAAATGAGTGAGAATTTAAAAATTGTATTTTAAAGGTAGGCAAACAGGGCTTAAGAGGCTTGAAGTGACATGGATATTAACAGGCTTTTAATAAGTAGCTTTTAAGAGGGTTGACATGACCTAGATATGAACTTGTCAAATTGAGCCCATGTGCACATATTTGCTCTAAAAAATGCATTTTTTATTTTTATTTTTTTATGTGATGAGAAATATGTGATTGAAAAAGAAAGAAAAATTATTGATATGATGAAAAATATTATTTTATTGAAGAATATGTGGTTGAAAATGGATAAAAAAGTGAGAATGAAAAAAATTAATGTGGCTCAAACATGGTTGAACTAAAACATAGATGAAATGTTCGATTGAAACGTATAATTAAAATTAATTGTTATAATAACAGTTTTGATCCCTGAGAAGCCTGTTTAACTTATGCTAAGCACTGTGCTTAATTTGCAAAATTAACTAATTAAGTAGCTATCCATCCAATAAATAAAATTCTCAATTAATCAATTAATGAAAATAATTAAATTAAAACAAAATTAGTTTAAGTGGTTTACATTTTCACGTCATTTGCTTCTTCTCATCTCCAGTTCATGCTATTTGTTTCTAATCAAAATAATGGACACCGTCTTCTTCTCCAGTTTATGATCACTACGTCAATTATAATAACTCGAAATCAAGTGATCCAAATTATGCGCTGCCGTGTTCTTCTCTTAAAATTAAGGGTTGTATTCTTCATCTCTTTTGCTGAATAAATTGATTAGTTTCGTCGTTTTGAGATCATTTGTTCGGTTATTTAATTGCCGACTCAAAATCAAATGATCATATGGGGTGCACCCTTAGGCATAGCATATATCAAACAATTAAATAACCAAACAAATGATCTCAAAACGACGAAATAAATTAATCTTTTTGGCAAAAGAGAGGAAGAATACGTCGACCCTATTTCAAGAGAAGAATATGGCGGTGCTTAATTCGGATTTCATGATTTTGAGTTATTATAATTTACGTAGTGATCATAGATTGATTTTTGCAAGGACGGAGAAGAAGGAGGTGGCCATTATTTTGATTAGAAACAAATAATATGAACTGCAGATGGGAAGAAGCTAATGACTAGAAAATGTAAACCACTTAATTGATTTTGTTTTAATTTAATTATTTTCATTAACTGATTAATTTAGAATTTTATTTAATGGATGGATAGCTACTTAATTAGTTAGTTTAAAGAACTAAGCACAGTGCTTAATTTTTCATTGGTGCTGGTTGATCTTAATAGCTGAATTTGTCCATAAAAGGGAAAATAGGGATTTATTGGTAACTGATGGCACATTTTGTCTACTCGAATCTTTTCCACAAAGTTGTCTATCCATTGCCTAAAATGAAAAAAAAAATAATAATAATACAAGAAACCTCTCTCCCCCCTGTGACTTGACAGCAGGCAACGTAGGCCCTGTACAAGTAGCATCCCTCGTAATTATAATGGCAGAAGGTCTTAGTTGGTGGCTTGCTTTTAGCTTGCCGACAAATTTTGGGAGAAGTATATTTTGAAATAGTGATTTTGAAAAATATGTTTAAAAAAAATGGAAAAATTTTGAATTTATGCGTAATATTATTTTACTAGAAAATGTATGATTTAAAAAAAGAGAGAAAAAAATGCATTATAATAAAATGGAACCCAAACAAGGACTTAACTAGGCCCAATTTGGTGGTCATTATTTAAAAAAAAATGTTTTAAATAGTAATTCTTAAAAGATCGTGTGATTACATAGTTAGAAAAAATTTGGATTTCTATGTTGAAAATGAGTATGTATAAAAAAAAATTAAATAATAATTGTCAAACATGAACTAAATTATAAGAATCTTAAGTAATCCCTCATGAATGCTAAAGTTAAAAATAAAATAAGAAATTGATAACGAATTGTAAATTAAAGGCCTTTTTTCACGGATGTTGGTTTGGTAGTTGGTACTATGATTTTGACAAATGTTACTTTTTATCTGTTGACATCCTTAAAATAAAAAAAAATAAAAAGTATATTTTGAATAAGTTTTGTATCTACGTGTACAAATATTATTGTATGAATGTGTAGTTGAAAATAAATATGAAAAATAAATTTAATTAAAGTAAATTATGTCAAACGGGGGCTTTGTACCATATGACAAGTCAGTAATTAAAAGTGAACAATTATAGCCCCCCATAGCTCCTATTATTTAAAATGTCAATGGTTGAAATAATGTTTTTTTGAAAAATGTATGATTTAAAAAAAGGAAAAAAATTTGGAATTACTTATAATATTATTTTATTAGAGAATGTGTGATTAATAATATCAAAATAAATTATAGTTCTAATAGGGGCCGGACAGAGGCATAATATATATATATTTTTATTTAAAAATGAAAAAACATTTTAAAAATCAATTAAACTATTTGTATAGATGTTGTTTACACATTTGTTCAAATTAAGTGTCAAAATACATGTCATCTCATAATCCGCCAAATTAATTATACATGTAACATAATTGTTAAAAAACATATTTATTTACTATATAACACAAAAACATGGTGAGGAAACAATACTGAAAGTGGCAAAAAGTATTTTATGTAATAAGAGACACGAGATTATGGGCCTTTGACATAGCTTTTTAAAAGGTAAAAGGAGATTTTGAGATTTAAAAATTGCTTTTGGATCTGTTGACTAATTTTATAAAAATATTATTTTATATTTAAAAGAGATTTTAGAGGAAGTTAGTACAATGAGACTTCATCTAAATGTATTTTCGAAATAAGAAACTTCTTTAAAAATTAGATTTTAAACAAAAATTAAAATAATTTTCACTAGTAGTTTTTTT
This sequence comes from Fraxinus cuspidata, assembly GCA_903798385.1. Taxonomy (NCBI): domain Eukaryota; kingdom Viridiplantae; phylum Streptophyta; class Magnoliopsida; order Lamiales; family Oleaceae; genus Fraxinus; species Fraxinus cuspidata. The sequence continues at coordinate 95 of CAIGRP010106847.1, read as the reverse complement.
ATATAAAACAAAAATAAAAGTCATATCAAACGGACTTACATGCTTCTAAGGACAAATATAGATTGTCTAAATATAAAAATAAGTAATTTGGTTCA
>CAIGRP010106842.1:0-24721 GCA_903798385.1 Fraxinus cuspidata | reverse complement strand
TTTTCAACCGCACAAGGATGTTCCAGATTTTCAGCTGAAAATTGAGACCCATTTTTGGTCTATTAAACATTCGGACTGGAAAACATTTATTTCTAGCAAAGTTGTAGCCATTTGAGATATATTTCTAACGTATTTTGAACTGCCTTAATCGGATATCAGAAGAAAATGTTATGACAAAAATACTGAATCAAACGCATAGTTTGAAACAGCGACTCAGCGCCCAGACGCTACAGAAGAAGGGAACGCGACGCCTAGGCGCTGCCTCCTAGCGCTTAGGCACTGCACCGCCTGTTTTAGGGTTACAACTTTTTGACCAATTTTAAAGCCCATAAAAACTCTATATTCGACACAAACATGGGAATGAGTATAAATACAAGAGTTTCACACAATTTAAGGATTCCACACACTGGGAAAACAAGGATACAACAAGAGATTAAGAGTACAAATTCAAGGGAGGAAAACATTAAGGAATTCAAGCTTTGAAACATTGATTGGAAGAAGAAGATCTTGGTGCAAGCTTTATTTTTTTTTCTACATCTATATTCAAAATTCAGTGATGTACTCAATATCAACTTTTAGTTTTTGTTCTCCATTTATTATGAAGAACCAAACTTTATATTAGGGCAAATGATGTAATCCACTTCAAAATCTTTATGTCTTTTATTCAAAATTCTTGGTATTTTATTGTTCGTGTTGATTTTATTATGAATTTAATGCATTAAATTACTTAATCACTAATTTGATGACTTTGTGAATCTTTTACGAATCGAGATGTGAGTTTGAAATTTAGACTATATAGTAAAATCCGGTAATTTAGNATATGTGATTGAAATAGTTAAATATACTCAATGAGAACTCGAAATGGGTAAATTGAATATCATTAAAGAATTCGATCGAACACTACATTAAGCTCTTGAATTTTGAATTAGGATTTAAAGGTGATCAATAGGTGAAATTGTCCGTTCCTAATTTCTATCCATTATTTGAAATCTGAACAAATCTTTGTGTGCATTTAAATTAAGTTAAACTGTTTAAATCAAAAATTCACATCATCGCATAAATCTTTGTTTACTCTAATCAAATAGGAGTTAGAAAAAATTAATTAAGGTTTAATGTAAAGTCCTCGTGAAAAAGATAATCCAGACTCAAAGATTCACTATATTACTTGTTACGATATCGTACACTTGCGATAGAAAAACGCAACAAGTTTTTCATTCTAGACAACTGAATTATGAAAAATAAAAAACCAATAAACATGAAATTTCTAGATCAGTTCAGACGGATAGTGTGGCAAGTTCAATTTCTGGGAAAACATTATAAATGTGCAAAACTTTGGAACAGCAAATGTAGGAGGAAAAATATGAGACTAATATACATATTTGGATATGAAACAGCTGAAACTACGTGCTGCCCAATTCAAAGTAATCCGTAAAATTTTCAAATGAAGGTCATATTTTCTATCAGGTTATCCTTCATTCGCTCTCAGCTCGTATGATCAAGATAACTTATACCGTAAGCACGATCAACATGATACATACTCAGAACTCAGAGACCACACATCCACACAGAAATCTGAATACTACTCTCAGTTGAGGATAATTATGTAAATTAATGTGCTTTAAAGAAATCACCAGATCAAGCCTTTTTTCCTCCTCAACCTGTCAACACGGTCAGTACTCATTCGAAACTTTTCAGGCTTGCTTAACTTCTTGGACTTGTCAAGTCGACTATCCAAACTGTTCCTAGATAAATCTGGTATATCTGATTGCGACGTGTCTGAGGTATTGCTCGCAGCTGATTTATTTAGATTGTCAGAGTCTAATGATGCTGTTTTAGAATCATCCATAGGTGGCTTTGATTTCCCAAGAGAGAGCACAAACTTCTTCAGACCTTTAATGAACTCGGGATAAAGTTCCAAATTGCAATGCCCACCTCCATTTATCCATAAAGGTTCATACTTAACCTTGCAAAGCTCCCAAAGCTGCTTCCCGTGAGAGCAATCAACAACTTCATCTGCTGTTCCCTAGATATGAAAATGATAATTATTAATCATTTATCTCATTAAAGTTTTTAAGTACAACTTAAAATTGACGATTACCTTGATTGCATATGTTACCAACATGTTTTAGATATTTCATGTGCAACAGATAGTAAAATCTCCAGTAGAAGAGAAGAATCGAGTACCTGAATTATTGGTGAAGTTTATGAATGTGAAATCATTTTCTTCTAAAATCCTTCCTGAATTAATATGTTCTTCAGCCTAAAAATTAACCAAGAAAAGCACTACAAAATTAAAGGGTATTGATGCTGCTTCTGTCTGGTAATTATTAATTATCAAAGCTCCACTGTACAATAGAACAAGAGCCCACAAACCAAAAATTACTTCCCTGTTATGTAGGCTTATACGTGAGCGTGTTTAATTTAAAATCTTACTGCCCATTTCCTTAATTGTTAATGGATGTCTTTGTTAAGGGATAAATCCTAACCAATAATATACAAGGGCTTGGACTACACCTCTTGACAAGGTTAACCTTTTAAAATGGAACTCCATCATGTGTTATATGGTATCAAACGAGCAATTTGGTCTACCTAAAGGCTAAAGCTCAAATGTGCACTTGTATGACAAGATTGGTGTGCTAAAATAAGCCACCATCTTGCGAGAGCATATAAAGGGATATATTCCACATTAACTATAAATGATTATTTTAAGAATTTAGACTACTTCTCTTAATAAAATTGACCATTTAAGATGGAAGCCCATGTCTTAATAGTCTTAGTTGGAAAATATACAGATGAAGCATCTGGTCAAAAATATTAATTGCAGAAAATGGACAATCAACTACTAATTAACAAGCAACAATTTGCATACCAGTCCACAAAATTCATTTCTCCAGATATCTTTGAAATTAACAATATAATAAACTGGGATTCAGGGAGGGGAAAAATATCTAGAGCAAGCACGAGTAAGAAACTTACATGAATGATAAGAACTGGACAGTTTATGGCCCCAGTTTTGTCAATATTCTGTAATTAACATAGAAACCATGGAGAAACGATACATGTCAATATGGAAAAATTGGGAACAAAATGACACATGATAATTAAGTGCAAAATTACCTTGTATATATCAAACCAATATGTCCGTTTTACAGGGTACAACACCCTTAACCCAGACAAAATTGGGCTATGTAAAACAACCCCTCTCATATTTGGTACCCGTGATGCAAGATCTACGGTAGGACCGCTACCAACAGACTGACCATACAAAATTATTTGTTCGTCTTTAATCCCATACTGCTCCTTGAGGCATTTATATACAGCATCAAGGTCTGCGTAGGTATTACATTCAGTTGGCTGTTTCCAAAACAAGGGATGGCTGTGTCATAATAAAGCATGACTCAACGACAAAATGTTTAGAGAAAAATGCCAACTAGGTCAAAACCTAGGTAAAGCACAACACAGAAACAAGTAATTCCCTAGGACCCTTACCTAGAGCATGTAGGCTAAGCATAAAGTTAATTTAATATATACTTTTATTAAATTCTGTTTCCAAAAATCTACTTTGATAGTAAGGCAGTGGTTACTTTCAAAATAACTAACTTATTTCTAACTTTGACCAACCTAAAAATTATTTATATTTAAATCTTACTTGTTTACTCAAGTAATTATTTTAAGCTTAGCCAACACACACCTTCAGAATATTTGATCTAAGATATCAAATTTTACTAAGCCCCTATTTGATAGCCATTATAAAGAGAAATTGGGGGGAAATGATATCTAAAAAGCGATTTTTTTTGGAGAATGCGAGACTAAAAAGTAAGGAAAATTTTGAATTTACATGTAGAATATTTTATCGTGATAAGGTGTGGTTGAAAATGAGTATAAGAAATTAAGAGTTTTGTTTTAACGAGTCAAACCGGGGCTAAGATACAACATGACTTATATCTGCTTTTACATATATACATCTCATGTAAGTAAATCTTATGCCACACTTATTGCTCAAGTATATTAGGATAGATCATTTCTCTTGTTTCCCCATACCAGTAGAATGAAGTTTCGGTATTTTTTTGTTCCTATGTAAATATTGTTTTCCAAACTCATACTATGTTTCTCAACTATGACCCGAGGAAATAAATAAAACCCGTAAGCCTAAGTGTATACTTAATTCTTGAAAGTGTGTGCTACGGCAACCCAATATATGTGGTTCAACACGATTAGAGGAGTGTCAAACACTGGTCCATGACCATCTAAGAGTGGCTTACTGAGTTAGTGGGAGAAAACCCCAAAAACCAAGATTACCCAAATTTATTGCCGTTCAAGGTAGACACAATGCATCCTTAACATTGTTATTGTTTCTTAGCTCTCATTTGGCCCCTCATTATTTGAAATTTTAATGGTTGAAATAGTGTTTTTTTGAAAAATGTGTGGTTGAAAAAGAAGAATTTTTTTTGAGATTATGTGTAATATTATTTTATTAAAGAATGTGTGGTTGATAAGAAGAGAGAAAAATGAATTATTATTTTGATGGGGGCCAAATGAGGGGTTAATTTCAAGGCATTATCACCGAAGTGAAATCTCAATTGCAGTGCCTTTCATTTTGTAAAAGGTGGAATCCCAAATTGCTTCAAAAACTATTTAGAGTATCAAAGTATTTAAAGTAACATCAATCGCAAAAAACTAAGTTTTATTCCCAATAAATTTGAGATCAACTACATGAATCCTTCTTCGCCATTGTGCGCTGTTAATTGCTAAATCTACTTGGAGATCTAGGTTCCTCATCAACTACATAAGGACTGAGTATTGCTTAAAAAATACTGTTATAAAAATCTCATTACTAAAATACAGACTTGATCTCATACTCACAATGGACATGAGTTATGATGCCCACTGTGAGCAGGAGATCAAACCCGTACTAAAATACCCCATCAAAAAATGAATATCTTTACTTCCTTTATGGGCTGTTCGAGTCATGTGCATTTTCCTAAAGCAAAAAATACCTTCTGTTTTTTCCCCGAAACACTTACTTCTTCTCTCATTGTTCAATGTTAAAAACACATGGTCAAAAATATCACTTATGTCACATCACATCACAAAATTCTGCAAACAATAAATCAAAACATGACACATCCAAATCATGTCAAATCAAACAAAGACGTTTAATTTGGGGTTAAGGAACAAATCTCGTAGAAAAGAAAAACACAGACAATGTAATACAGAATTCTATGCAATGATAAAGTTATTATACCTGTGTTATTAGCATAAGTCCTTCCTACTTCTAGAAGAAACAAACCAAAAGGAATGAGCTATTTAATAGTACAGATAATCTGTTAACATCCAACACTGCTGAAAGCTTTTGCAATTTAATTCACTGCTAGGGACTCTAATCACGAGGACAGGAAATTTCGAAGGAGAATGTAACAGATAGAAATGCATGCCTTGCAGGATCTTCATAGGTGGAAAAATAACAAAGAAGAATAATATTTACAGAACATGCATATATTGCAGTTCAAGGGGAGGAGAGCTCTAACCTTTCCAGTGGACCGTCCGTAGCCCGAATAGTCATACCTGGAGAGGATACAAGAATGAACAAGTCGGGAAGGTACACAACAATCAAGACAAATAGGATAGTTATCTTTTTATTCTTCAGTAATTTGCATAAAAATGTGAGCATTATCTGGACAGAAATTGATTTATTTAGATCGCGATCAAGTCCGATTGTGCTTACTGCTCAGGACAGAATTGTATAGATCTCTAATTCCAAATAAACCATTTCTCCTTCCTTTTTATGCTATCAGTGGTACAAGCATACTAAAATGTAATAGAAAAAATAAAAAAAGGAAATCAGCAAGCAATAGTAGACAGTCAAACACTGTACACGAATCATTGGGAAAAAAAACACTTAGTATTTATAACAATTACCAAATTTATTGTAGTTATTAGCTAGATAATGAATAGGAATCCAAGAATGTACACAAAACTTTATTCTAGAAATATCTAGTGAAGAGGTGAGTTGCCTCATTGATCAGTAATATGATGCAGCCCTCCATTAGTCCTTTATAAATCATCCACAAGAAAAATACCTTAAGAGAATTATATAGGGCAAATTTGCAGTTCAAGCGAAAGAAAAGACTATTACTTCATCGCAGGCATCCCATTAAATTAAGCAACCAAATCCTAACAAGAGAGAGTTTTTATTTAACCAAATCAAATAGATAAAAACTCAAAACATAGGAAAGAAAACCATCTTAAATAGCCAATCTTTATTACACCCATATAGCTAAAAAGATCGTATGTCCTCGCAGCTGAAAATTCAAAATTACCCCATGAGATTGACGCGAAGGCGAAGGCTAAGCTCGACGAATAACTCACACATCTGCCCCAAATCGGCGGCGTTTCCGTGGGAGTATAGCAGTGTAGTGGTGGCCTTAGGGTGGGTGACGTGAACCGCCACGATATCGTTGCCACGTCGGGTCCTCAGCTTCAAAAATTCAACGTCATCCCTCCGTGGAACCTCCGGTATGCAAGGAGCTCCACCACACGATTCGTCTGCCACCACAGTGTACGAAGGCGGGGTAGGCGGGAAGAACGCGAACTTAGCTGCGATCGATGACGTCACCCCGCCCATTATTTCCGTTTATTTAAAATAAATATCCTCAGACTCAGTAAATAAATATATCTCATGGCTGTTGATAAACAAAGTAGCAACTTCTATGTTTTTCCTTTTATCTTTTTTTCTTGTATTTAGATCTTCTTTTTGGCTTTTTGCAGAGAAAATAATCAAAGGGATAAAAAGTGAAACTGGGTGGTGGAGTCTTAGGGATGGGGGAGGGTGGCGCGTGGAAAGAAGGCGTAGAAATCAACGAGTAGGGAAAGTAAAGTGACGATTTTCCAAGGGAAACTAAAATATATAACTGGAGAATTGGGATTTTTCTTGAACTATCAGATTTATCTGTTTATAGTAAAATTGGGCATACAAATAATGTATACTGGGATTACCAGTAACGGCCTGCCCGACGGCGAATGGGGTATGTGTACAGTGTACGTATATCCAATGTGTTTCTGAATCTTGAATCATTCCAATGACGGCTTTTGTACAGTCAGCAACATGGTTAAAAAATGATTTTAAAAATTTAACTTCAAACAGGAAGCAGAGTTTGATGCAACTAAGCCCCTGTTTGTATACGTTAAAAAAAATCTTCAGTAGATTTTGATAAAAGTTGATAAAATAAATTATTAAAAAGTTATGAATTCCATAAAATGTATGATTAAAATTAATTATTGATTTTGACTTGAAATTAAAAGCAAATTTTAATCTGAACCAACATAAATGATAAAAGAATGTCAAGAATCTAGGTTTTTCAGATTCTTTGATGTCCAAAATTATATTATACAGGTGACGAATAATTATATTTTGAATGAAAAATTAAATTCTATTCACTTTAATTTACCTTAATAAAATTTACGTATTACTATTCATTTTAATTTTTATATTGAATTTCTTAATCTTTTGTACCTAATGGAGCCTTGGAGTATAACAATATCGACAAAAAAGAATTATGTTTAATGGGTGGTGTGAAATAGGAATGGACAAAAACTAGAAGGATGACTTTGCAATTTCCAGTGTTGGCTAATTTCTTATTTTTTTGGATTTTTTTTTAAGGATAAACACAATTCCAACTCAATTAGTTGAGGGAAAGAATGAAAAAAAAAAATTCATTTCAAGAATAGCATCACTTGACAATTATGTTTTGTCAACTAAATATTTACAAAAGGAAAAAATGGAATTTAAATTTAAAAAACCGTTGACATCTTAATATTTTCTTTATTTATTTTTTGGCTCTTTTAAAACAATAATGTGACGCGAACAATGTATCTTAATCATGTAGATCTGACCTATATATGTTTAGCACGATAGTAACTTATTTATAAGTCTCAATCAAGAAATATATGAATTTTTGGACAACTACAAATCCCAAAGTTTGTAAGTATACGAATAATTTCCTTTGATATTTAGATAATTCAAGAAATTATTAATATAACAGAAATATCTGAATTAAAACAATGATACAATAGCCCAACTAAAAAGTGGAGTAGCTCGACAGAATGACACAAAAATTTGCCCGAATTCGAAATTCCACCAAAAATTTGCCCGAATTCGAAATTCCACCAAAACCACGTTACTTTGACTAACAATATTCTTATTACAAAATATAGAGAAGAATTTTGTATCAAATTGCATAGAAGAGGACATAATATATGTTCATTTGTGTAGCATAAAAATTGTCGAAGGGATTTAAAAAGTGACTAAATCTGAATTCTACTACCAGGGCCGGTCCTTTGATTTAAGAGACCTTATGCAACAAATATTGTGAGACCTTAAATATATATATTTTTAGTAAGTGTAGAAGTTTTTTTAACACCATGATCGATTCAAATTCAGTTTCTCTATAACTTTTGAAAAATGAAATGAGCAATTTTAGAATAAATAATTTTTTTTAACTTTTATAAAAATTAATTTATAAATTGTAAAAAAAAATTAGATGGTTAGCAAAAAATTATATGGGAAATTTCTTTAAATTTTTTTATGCATTGATTCTTTTTTTTTTTTGGTAGATCTTGGTAGATAGACAAACACAATAAAATATTAAATATAATCACTAGGCAATAGTTTAATTATATATCTATTTTATTTCTTAAACAAGAATGTAAGTTAAATATCCAAGTAATTTGGGCCTCTTATTTAGACCAATTTTGTTGTTGCTTTTTAAATGATTAGAGACTCAACTCATAAAAAAAAAAAGAATTATTTAGATGGGTTTTGAAGTTTTAATTTTTTTAGACCCTTTCAAACTGGAGACCCTAGACAGTGGCCTTGGTGGTGTTGGGCCGGGCCAGCCTTGCCTACTACAACCGAAAGCTTTACATTTGCACCAAGATCCAACAATCATGGAGTTATAATATTAAGCTGAAGTTATACAATATAAAGCACGCCTCTTTAATTTTAATGAAATGTGTAATTGAAACGCTGATAAAAGTTGTATATCCTATGAAATGCATGGTTAAAATTAATTATCAATTTTAATATATATTTTTATTAATTTTTTAGCTAAATCAAATATGGACTAAAAATGAAACAAAATCCTTTTTATTATTATTATTATTTCATCCATTCCATGGTTTTTGATATCATATCCATAGTTAGCGCATTCATCATAATTAGCAATTCCAACTCCGATTACGATCAATATCTTCCAGAGCTCTTCTTGAATGAATATAATTATATTCCAGTTCCTTTTAATTTTAATTTTTCCTCTCTGTTTTCTTTTTATCAATCAGATAAGTTGCAGTATTATTCCTAATGTTTCAAAGACATTGGTTTGCAACAAGTAAAGAATAAAAAGAAAATAAAAGAATAACAATTAAAGACCAATATTTAAAATTAAAATAGTAAATTGACATTTTCGTGCAAACTTTGACAATATTACTCGGGTATGGTCACGAGCACAGGTCGCCAAGCCCTCCTAAGCAACCGACGCCGAAACAGAGCCGATCCCGGCCTCCGCCACCGAGCACAGTCTCTCCTCCTCACACCACCACCGCCCGGCGGTAAAATTTCTTCTTTTACATTCTCCGAAACCCTGTCATCAAATGCCGGCGGAGAGGAAGCAAATAGGTCCTTAAGCTTATGGCTGAAAAAATTCTTCTTCCTCTTTTCCAGCGATATCCCGTCGTTTCTGTTCCCCCGTTGATCTGAAGACCAATCGTCATGTTGCACTGGCAGCCTCCTCCCACCACCCCCGCCGTGGCTGAGAAGCATCCGCAGTGTTTTTCTCCGGCGAAGGTGCATAACTGGGCTCATCGTTGGGCTTCCGGCTACCACACACTCAGTTGCCATCAGCTTGAATTTCTGTAGGGTCGGCATTATGATTTAACGTGTTTGCAATATCGTTGTGGGCATGTTTTGATGAGGAATGGGTACACCTAAGTTAATACTTGTATATAAAGCTATAAACTGTGTATGTACATGTGGAAAATGAGGCATTGGATTTGGAGTGAGAACAAAGGTGAAAGGTCACTCGGCCGGCAGACGGCCATGTAGAATGTTTAATTGCTTATAAGTAATTTGAGTTCCGTTAAAGCAAGGTTTTCATTTTGCATACGTATAATTTTATAAATAATGTAAGAATGATTCAATAAATAGGTTTAATCTATATCAGAGAATACAAATGGAGTGCAAAAGTTCAAAAGATAAAACAAAATTACCGGCGTTTGTTGTGTTGTAAGGGTAATTTTTACAAATTTTCGGACGGTCGAAAATGGATACATGAAAGTCAATTTGACGAAGTTGCTACTTAATTTGGTTAAATATCATTTGTTGTATGATCAACTCTAACTTAAATGACTTTGGATGAAAAGAAGCGAAAATCGTTCAAATAAGGGTGAAAAAGGGAATTGCTTCTTTTGAAATCCAGTTGCAAATTTTAATCCTAGTATTGGCTCTATGAATACACACATTCTTCCAACAATTTGAGAAAGATCCCGTACCATTGAATACACAATTTTCTTGCGATCAAGAGAACCAAAATTGATTCTTTCGAGGGAAATCAGGAGGCAAGGTATAATGAATTCATTCTTGAAAATTATTTCTTGATTTTTGGGTAAAGAAAAAGAAGGCGTGCTTGAAAATATTCAAGAATTCATGGCTGCTCATTTTCTTCATATTTTTCAATTTCAGGCGATGTCTCATTATTTCTACATGGTTTCTTGTAACTTCGTGATGCTACACTAAACTATAAGTCGCTAAGACATAAATGAACCTTTTTTTATGATGTTTCAACATTAATTTCAAGGCTTTGACATTATAAGTTCGTCTTGGATGATTGTCATAGAATTTAACATTTTTCAATTAATTAGTTACTAAATAAATTATTTTGTGATCTTTATTGTATTCGAGAGAAATGATAAGAATATAACACGTTATAACAATTGTGGTGGAGTCCGATAAGGATATAGTTAAGGCTATGCCTTACATGATTTAAACAGACATTCTCATGATATTAATACATTATTTTATGTTCGTTTCTATAGAGATATAGGAAGACCACATATAATATGTTTAATTATACTCAAACGAGATTGTAAAACAAAATGTGAGCATTAACCAACAAGAATAAATACACATTTCATGGTCTTAAGTTTTATTAAAATAAATTAATAAAAAGAGATTCAAAATTTTAGTGCCTACTTTTAACCGACTACAAACTATATGGTAGTCGTTTATTAGATTAGTTTATATAACTAGCAATAAAATCAACAATCATAAATTGACAAATTAATTAGAGCTAGTATTAATCGAAATTAGATTAAATACAATCATCGTAACATTGCTTTATTACTTGACTATGATAAGTGTACTTGCTGAATATCATCATTCATTGTGTAATATATTAATTGATCTAACATAATACAATTGTTGATACTAACTAATAAATAATACCATACATATTAACAAATAAAATAAGACAATAAGACACTACGAAATAAATAAAACATGAAGTAATTAAAGATACTAACATATAAACAATACAATAAAACGTTACGAAAATAAAGACAAATGCTAATAATTAATAAGTCGTTGCTATTGCGTCTTTCTATGCACTTGTGCTATATGTACATCACAACTTATAGATTAGTGTACGTAAACTTGATGTGGTTATATAAAAATTTCTTCAATCAAATAAAAAGAAAATCTTGACACCTTGTCCATCTGTAACTGTTTATATACAAATAAAATTATTCATTTTTATGCCAACGTGCGGTTAAAATAATTCTCTTTAAATCACTTTATGTTCTCAAATTCTTAAATGTTAAATTTGATAATTTGTTCAACGCGGAGGCCGGCAGTCGACAGTTATAAAGGGATGGATGTGAACGCTTTTGGCAAAATTACGGAAAATTGTGTTAAAGATACAAATTCTACCTCACGTCGTCATCCAAGTATAAAAATATTAAAATTAATATAAAAAAATTATAATATTCCTTTAAATAAAATTGAGTTTTAAGATAGAATCAATAAAGAAACAAAATTTTTAATTGACGTTTTATGTGACGACATTAACGATACTTATTCAAATCTCTGGCCTGATTTCTTATACATTAGGGGATGTCAAATTTAATGTACAAATAGATTAATTCTTTGAAGTTATATGCCCCCTGCTTGGGTCCAATATTTTTTTTAAACATGCATCCTCCAAAAATCACTATTACAAAACTCATTCTCCGTGAAAAATGGGGCTCAAATGATACTGTAAATTACGACACATTCTCACCAGTTTCATTTGATACCCTAATTCCCCAATTTCTAAAATAAGCACTGATATAGGGTTCTCTATTAAACAATATATTAGACGTTGCTTCACAAATTTGCGTTTCTTCATATGGAAATTACGTGAGACGTTCATTCCCCAAATTGTAATTTCACCTATTTGCCGATTCATTCCCTTAGATCAGAGGAAATCCAAAATGCTTTTGATAATTAATATTAGACACTATAATAAATAAAATTTTAAATTCTTTTTCTTCCTTAATATTGATAATACTACTAGAAACTCTACTGAACATGCGGAAACATCCATAGAAACCAAGTTCTGTTAAAAAAAAAATTGCAGGCTCAGTTCTTTTCATGCTGGTACACAGAAGCAAAATAATTATTCCATCAGTATTCATATAGTAACACTGGAAAAACACATTAGATACAAAATTGATAGAAGGATAATTTAAGAAAAGAGCCCCACTTACTATGTACATCCCTTTGAAGCTTAAAATCTGCATTAGGTGACTGTCAAAACCATATACTCAGAATAAAAATGGAACAGGCAAAGAGATGAAACATAATGAAATTCTACCCCATCAAGTGATATCTGATGACATCTGTATCTATAGCATAACTTCAATTTCTCATCCACTAGAATTAGGTGTAGAGGTGCTAACCGATTTATCAGTGATGACTGAATCCGGTGATGAAGGAGCAACACTACCCTTCAATGGTCCAACCTCGCCGTCTATCAAAATATCGACAACCTCTACCTTGTGAGCGTTCAAATCTCCATTCTGAATTCCTCTCAAAACATCCAGCACTTCTTCCATTGAAGGCCTCATATCTCTTTCCTGTTGCAAGCACCGAAAAGCTAACTCTGCGACTAATGTAGCCATCCTTCTCACTACACTGCTCGTCTCAAATCCAAGACTCGAATGGACTAACTCATGCAATGTGTGATTTTGAATCTTGTTGACCGCCATGTTAGCCAAGTTAATATCGAGGCGATGTCTATTGGTATCCACAGCTTGTAACGATGATATTAGCTCGATCAAAACCACTCCAAAGCTATAAACATCGCTCTTTTCTGTGAGTTGGTAGCACTGGTAGTATTCCGGATCGACATAGCCGGGGGTCCCTTGTGGAGCCGTTGACACGTGAGTGACGTCGTTGGGGAACAATCTGGAAAGCCCAAAATCGGCAACTTTTACATGGAAGTCATTGTCAAGGAGAATGTTGTTGGTCTTGACATCACGATGTATTATATCTGATTTGTGGAGATAAGCCAGTGCATTGGCTGTTTCAATGGCGATATTCAACCGCACAGTCCAGGATAGCAAGCCAGAATTGGAACGTTTCCCATGAAGATGATCAGCCACTGTTCCATTTGGTATATATTCATAGACAAGCAGCAGTTCTCGGCTTCGTTTTGAAGTGCATCCATACAATGTCACAAGGTTCTGGTGCCTCAACCGAGTAAGGATTTCAACTTCATTCATGAACTGCTCTACACGCTTGAAATTGTTCTCGTATAAGCGCTTGACAGCAACTACACGACCATCAGCTAGCACCCCTGTCAACAAATCAAAATATCAATAGCTGCAAAAAAAAATGCTGCACATATCTGACTAACAAGGGGTCGTACTCATACCATAGTATACAGTCCCAAAGCCACCATCTCCTAGTTCTCTAGAAGGATCAAAATTATTGGTAGCTTCTTCAAGTTCATTATAGCTGAAGACCTGCACACCGAAGTAGGAACTGGTCCTACCAAAGTCGGATTTTGAAGAGGGATAAGAGGGGATGCTTCTGGTAAACGTAGTCGAAGGGGAAGTCGAGATGCTTTTGCTTGGAGGATGTAGAAGGTCCTTGCTCATAGTTTCCGTAGATTGTGCAGCGAGCCGTTGTTTTTTCTTCTGCCTATAGTGGAAAATTAACCAACCTAAGCCAACACCAGCAAGAACTGCACCTGCTATGGAAAGGCCTGGAAATCAGGGAGAGAGGACAAAGATTAGTTTTTCAGGCCTATCGTATTGGAGATATAAGTCAAACTTTTTTCGGTACATAGAACAAGATCATACCGACATTCATTCCCGTTTTATTTTTACCACTCCCTGGAGCTGTAATTAGATTGTAGAATGTTAGTAGTAAACAAAGCAGTTCAAGAATAGCTAGACACGGGAGAATTAGTTCCCTTAATCCATCCTACATAATAAAAGAGCATAAATTTTTTTGAAGGAATTAAAATCAAGATAGTGCAAGCAGCAAAATACTATAAAAAAATGTAGACAAAGTTGAGTAGGATCATCAAACTTAACGACGAGGATGTTATAACTTATACAAAGCTGCATTTCCCATTGTACTAATATAGGACTTCTTTGTTTCCTCTTCGGAATGTGACTTCTTGCTCTTTTCTACTCATTACCAAACTTCCTTAACAACAGATTACATTCAACAAAACTTATCTACACAAACGCTAAAGGTAATTTAGATCGGGTAACATATGATTGCTCATATTATCAATGAAAATCGAATTCATGATTAAAGCATTACCATAGCTGGTATAATCTTTAAGTGTTCCCATAACACTTTTAGCTCACCAGCCTTCTTAGAATAGGATGTTCAGACAAGATGACAAGAGGGAAAAGCACATAATGGATTAATTCTTGAGGAATTGCAGTTGTGAGAAAGATGAAATACGAATGCTTTGACTAAGTGAAGGGAAAACAGGATTCAGGCCGTGTGCAAAAGAGACTCAAGATGATAATAACAATCCAAGAATGTCATTAAAGAGAAGTATCAAGGCATTGAGTTATTAAAATTTCCTACTAAAATTTATTGTGCACATTACCTTGTGAAGGTACTGAATCATTTCGAGGAGGTGTCAAAGCAAAGGGGCAAGGCCTATCGCCACAAATACAAACGGGTTGACCTAAACCCGAATCAAACCCGCATTCACCGCCAAATCTATTACACTCAGAACAGTTACTCTCAAATGGATCCCTATAATTCACACTGAAACCCTGCATTAAGGCCTCCTCAAGGTTGATATTCAATCCAGTTAGCCTATCACCCGCAGCCCTCAAAATTGGAACAGAAATACTCACATTACAGTATATGATCCTCAATATAGGGTCATTTGGCACCGGCCCGATTAAATAAAAAGCATCGTTAAAATTATCACCACTCGAATTGCAGCTGAAAAGATTGTAAGGTCTCAAGGGCATGACCAATGTATTGCAGCCGTAGATTAAGTTGAGAACTTCGTTTTCCATCCCTTCATCGTCAAAAAGTGTAGAATTGAGAGTAGAATTGTGAAATTCAGAAGGGCAGGTGGTGTTGTAAAGGTCTGAACGGGACAGATTCATGGTATTCCGAGTTTGGTCGAGTTGGAGGACTCTGTAGGTGACCAAGTTGCTGGTGAACTCTGTGAAGGCGTTGTCTCGGCACGTGAGTGTGAACTCGGGGAGGCCGCAGTGGGAGGGCCGGTCGCCGCCGGTGAATGGGTATGTGATGTTGCGGATAATGCCGCATGTAAAGGTTCGGTTACAGTTAGCATAACTACTGATGGAGGAGGGTGGGGCAGTGGCGCCTTGGGAATACGCCGCCGCTAGAATGGTGGTTATGAGTATGATGACGAGATGGGGAGAGAGAGGCATAGTTAGAACAACGTTGCCATTTTTGAACGTTCAGATTTGCCTTTTTTTTTACTAAGGTACTGTCTGAAGAGGCTAGTGAGTGAATTATGAAACAACCAAAATCTTATCCTGTCATAAATTATGATACGTCAGCTTCGGTTAAAAAATTATTTAAAAGTAACTTTCGACATTTTAAAAGTTTTCCAAACGAGCCCTAAGAGTAATTATAAATTGAAATAGAGAAATTAAGAAAATAAAATGTAGATATTTTGTTAATTAAGCTCGTGGTGGGGCAGGTCTATTTAAAATGTCTTCGTTTTGACTTGGTTGCCCATAATTTTTGACATTAGGTATTTTTAATATATCGAAAATTACTTTTCATGAACAGTGATTGATATTATTGTTGGGTGCCCAAATTATTTAAAGTGACCGAAATATTTGGTAGAGACTTGACGAAGATGGAAAAATGTATCGTGTGAAAATGGAGAAATGTAACGTGTGATTTTAAAAAGAGAAAGAAAGAAAGAGAGTGGAAACTAAGAGTGTGTTTGGTGCATATTAAAATCAGAGAATGCATTTTTTTGAAATGATGTGATTTGAAATATGTGGTTGAAAAGGAAGAAAAAGTTATTAATGTGATGAAAAATATTATTTTATTCAAGAATGTGTGATTGAAAATAAATAAAAAAATAAGAATGAATAAAATAACGTGGCTCAAAGAGAGGCTAAGAAGCACCAAATAATTTAAAAAAGAATTGAAAAGTAGTCTTTTTCTTTGCAAAATTTTTTCACCCCATATTTTAATCAATATTCCACAAGAAAACGTCCATTTAATTTAAAATTAGAGAAGTCTTATCTTTCATTTTCAATCTTTCTCGTACTATTTGAAATCTTGTCCCTTTTTTATTTGGTTGAAAATCAAATTTTAAGTAGATTTTAATAAAAGTTGATGAGATTTATGGTTGAAAAATTTTGAATCCCATAAAATGTGTGGTTGAAAATGATTTTAGAAAAAAAAAAAAAGTTTTCAAAAATTGAGGCCAAACGTATGCCTTGAAAAAATAATAAAATTAAAGAATCCCTTTGTACTGTTTGATACATAAGCATAGATGTAGCAGAAGTAATAAAACTTGAAGGTATACTAATTAAGAAATGAATTACGATTTTAAATAGTTGAAACGTAGCTTGTCTCGACTCAAAGAAGTTGAGGATGCTTACAAGCTACAAGTTATAAGAATAGTAGAATTTTATTGAAACGAGTTGAAAGGATATGGTTGACTAAAATTCATATGATCTAGTTATGGTGTATATTTGAATATATTTAGAAGGAACCAAAGGAATATAAAAATATTATTTATGTAGTAAATTGAAAATTTGTGTGAAATACTAGGCGTTGAATTTTTGCAGTGGTGGCAATATCAGTCGAGACAGCGACAATATATAAAAATATATATTGGTAGGTTAATTTCCACCACAGCGTTTTCCTATTTCAACTTGGAAAATGTGAAAACAGTTTTTTTTTTTTTTAAAAAAAAAAAGTCAAATTCTAACATTATAAGAAGACCGCCAACCCATACCAAACTCCTAATAATTTACTTTAAAAACTAAGGTTGGAAAGGTTGAAAAAGTGCGAACGAGGACCCTCAACAACTAAACACGAATATGCAATGGACTTGTAAGATACGTTAAGCCCATGATAGCATCGGAATAGAGTAAATTATAAGAAAAGACAGTTCATATTCAATCTAAATGGTTAACCTTTGAAATACAATCCCAATTCTCAACACGAAAGGGATTAAAAATATAGTTTCTTGAAGTACTCGATATGGGTACTAAAGTGAACTAGAAAAGATAAAAACCCCGAAATATGGACGAAACAGAGGAGAGGCGGGGAAACAGGATTGTTCTTAATCCTTGGTACAACGAAGGATGGATTTGAACAACCTATATTTTTGGTCCATATATCAGGAAAAAGAAAATCCTCAAAACCTACGTATAAAACATGCCTTGCCTTTTCTGTACAATCAGGGATATGTAGGGTGGATGTAGGGGGACTGGATCGACTGTAGTCCTAGACCATTTCATTTTTGATGTGTGTGTAAATTGTTTATATTACATATTAACGGTTCGGTTCGGTTCGATCCGCCGACATGTACCGGTGATTCCATTGATATATAATGCTTCGGATGAACGAATTGATAACTTTTCTGAAATTCCAGATTTTGTTGGAAAATCAGAGAGTTGAAAAAGTCGTGGGATCGTGCGTTTACAGATAATTTTGTTCCTAAACAAGCAAAAAAATTTAGTGTCACGTACCGTTTTCAGTTTCAATAGAGTTGCAAGTTGACGCGGAAGTTCCATTAACACAATAACAAGCAAATGATTGAGAATCCCGATTAGTTCCGCATAGACCACCTGACTGAATGCAATTTTCACAGAAGGTATTATTCGCGGACCACTGCAATGAGAAGCCACTAGCAAGAGCGTCTTGAAGAAAAACGATTGAAGCTGAAGAAGCTGCCAAGAACTCTGCCGCAGTTTGATTGACTGGAACGGAGATATCAGTCTCACATCTGATACCAGTTTCAAGTCCAGGGATAGATGGAAAAGCTCCTCCTAGTGTGAAGAAACTTGCGCTGCTGGTTCGGTTCACATCGCAGGTGAACATCGATGGGAGCTGTGGTATAGGCTGACCATTAAATGTGGAGCAACCGTAGTATAGAGTAATGTTTGGATAATTGGGAGAAAACAGAAAGATGTTTTGTTCCAAGGTTGTGTTGTAAAGGAATCTGGGACAAGTGATGTTCCATAAATCCTCCCTAGCAACTCTAACTGTCTTTCTGGTGTAATCGATTTCCAGGACACGATATGGTCTTGATGAAATAGTTAGAATTGGGACATCGCCTTGGCAATTATTGAGCTGGAAACCTGGATATCCGCAATAGTCCGGCCTATTCCCACCAAAGAATGGATAACTTATTTCCCGGATTCCGGCACACTGAAATGGAGCACTACAGGCTGCATATTCTCCACCGTTTTGACACAAGGAACCCGGGATGTACCGGATAAACAGCAGGCTTATGAGGAGAAGAAAATATCTCCGCGTGAGTTTGGGATGCATATTTGGAGAAAAAGGAGAGAGGTTACAGAAAAATGGGATAAGCCAAGTTCATGTTGAAGATGGATGGCTTAAATTCATTTTTTTGGACGTCATATTGATTACTAAGCTCTAAAATGTGAACCCAGTGGGAATTGACAAAGCATGTCACTTTGTCCAGTTTTTTCAAACAAATTAGAAGCTTCTGTTGGAAACTTGGAATGGACTAGGTCAAAGAAATATAATTTAATTACGAAGTGATTGCACATAATTTTAATAGTTCCAAGATTTACAAGCACAGAACAAAGTAAAGAATTTGTTAGGGATGTGTGAAAAAAAGTAAAAAACTTGCACATCAACTGGAGATAGAGACAACATTAAGTTCATTAGGACTCAACAAGTGATATCAAAGTTGTGTTCCGAACTAAACCACGTGGATGAGAATCATGGATTCAAAAGGTGTATAAAAGATCTGAACGAAGGTATGGACCTCAATTGGTCGCGATAGCAGGAGATTAATGAACTTGTGAGTTGCGGAGTATCTATGGTAATGCATGCCTAATGCGATGGAGATAATATAGACCTATGTGTGATCTTTCTATTTCTAATTGAAAGAAAATGGACGAAAGATGTTATTGGTTAAAGGAAACCCATTGATGGTCTTGTGCGAGTCACGAAGGAAAAGTTAATTGTTGAAGATGTATGAACAAAAGTCTCCTATGGGGGATGGTCTTGAGTTCATAAGAGAATTGAGTAGTTGCTCTACCCGATAACCTTATAGAATGGAATCTCAAGTTTCTAACAGCTAATCCAGTCTTTTTATTGATAAGAATCAATACGATCTTTATAAGGCTCTTCCTTCGAATGAAATCCAATGGAATCCTTCGCTCTTCTAGAACCGATACAGAAATGGTGCGTGCATAGTGCTTATATGTCGTTGGATATTTGATTTGTTATAGGTAATTTACTTTCTTCAACAGCATAAAAGCATTTGTATTTGGCTAACTTGCATTTCGTAAGTTGATGATGTTTATATTCGAACTTAGGCAAGGAAAATTGTACGCAACATTTTAAAACCGACCAATGAAAGGCTCCTTAGGGATATACCTACTCCAATTTTCATCATCCTTGAAGGGCGATGACAAATTTTGGCATATTTTGGAAGAGTTTTGGATATGAGCCGAAATAAGGGCCATGAATAGGTAAAGACTAGTAGTTTAGTGAGAAGCTTAACTAACGATAAGGCTATGCCCTGTGTTCTATTCAAAAAACTTGTTTACCTAACTAAAGAAACAATGACAGACGAGTTCAGAAAGTTGTGGAGTCGGATCGACCAGAAGACATGTCATCTATTTACGATCTCGATGGTCGTCTTCCTAAGCAAATCACGTGTGATCAATCATGAACCTTCATACGAGTAGAAACGGGAGGTCATAACTCAATACTTCTTAGTCAAGCCAAATTCCAATTCATAGTATTGTATTGTTAACCACGCAAACACGAACTTAAGCGAGTAGCACTCTACCGGTGTCAAGTTCACTTCAAGAAGTCCAAGTTGGCCTATGACCGTAGTTCAATTGAGCAATATAATGAAGTCAATAGCTCCGATATTTTCTTCCTAGTCACTTTTTCTAAGACAGAATTTCTCCATTCCACATTTACTAGCAGACAATCTTACCAGATTCAAGCGATTGCTTACCAATTCATAATGGAGAAAATAATTAACCACTGATCCATTTAAGTCAAAATCTAATTGGACTGGTTGGAAATGTGTATCGAATTATACTACTTTTCAAGCCTAACAAACCCCAAAGAATGATTCCTAGAGAATTGTAATTAGTGTCAATTCCCAATTTATCCGTTATGATTTCTATACTCGACTATACTGTCATTTTACCACGTTATTATGTCATCTTAGTCTCATACTAGATCGTTTCATTATGCTCATTAGTAGTCGAACCTTGGAATCCTCTAACCAATGGTGAAAAATACAATCTACGAATTAGCCCTGATTCCTATTGTTAAGAGTATTAATAAACGAAGAAGGGATCAGAAAAGAAAGAAATGCGCACCCGAAGAAGATCTATTATCATTAGACCTCGAGCAGGTTGCCGATATGAATGGCTGATCAGGGCAAAAGCAAGCTGTTTGATTTGTAGCAAAGTTAAATCCACACCGCCCCTTCGATTCAATGCAGTCATTGCAATCTTTGTCGTCCATCTTCAATCTGATCTCAAAACCCTTCTGGAGGACCTGATCCAAAGTTGTAGAATTCACTGATCCTCCAGCTCCATGTCCATCTCCAGTACTCACAATTACCGGAACCACAACACTAGTATTACATTTTCCAGGGCCTTGAGTTCCAGGCAATACATAAACACTATTATATCCACTAGAGCAAACAAGGCTTAAACCCGGAATATTCAATGTAGGACAACCGTACAGAAACGTGAGGTTCGTGTTGGTCACTGAATAATCAAACAACGAGTAGTCTAGAGTGGTGTTAACCATGTCTTGTGGACAAGTTGCCCTCATCACATCTTCCCTAACAATCCTCAGAGTTTGGGTGCTTTCGTTAATTCCCAACACGTGATACGTTGCGTTCATTATATCGATTGTTGTTACATCATTCTGTTGACAGTGAAGGACTAAACCAGGATATCCACAATATAGAGGATCATCTATTCCCCGGAAAGGGTACCCGATATTGGTGATTGTCCCGCAGCTGAACTTGTTGCCACATGTTTGGTAAAACACTTCAGGATTGCTTGATCCACTGGGGAGAACTTGGACTAGAATCAAGAATCTTACGGCCAATAGGATAAAGAATGAAGAAAGGGTTTGGGAATTCATATGAATTTATGAGTGATAGATGAATCGCAAAGGTATTTTGGGTGATTATGTACGATAGAAAAGAAGATGATATATAAAAGAGTTGACACTGAAATTCAAAGAAAATGATAGAAGAAAAGAGTTAAAAGAGATAAATTTGGTGGCCAACTTCGCAATAGGAATACTAGCTAGAACAAGAAAATTGCAGTAGATGAATAAGTTAGTTGAGAGTTGGTTGACGATTAATTTCGATTAGATGGGGACATTTACAAGTAATTTGAATTTTGAAGGTTGAAATATCAGTTTCATTTCGATTTCGTTATCAAAATGAAATCGTTGAGCACGTCCTACCTAATATTCGTGACCATAGTGTATAATTTCAAGAAAGAATATAATTTATGGTTGTTGGTTGACACTACTTCACAGCTAACTGAAAACAGATGTTTGATTTCAATTAGAAGATAGCCATACGTGCTGACGTGCATGCACGTTCAAAATTTCGATGGAGCAACCACGGCTTCTATTCTAGACTAGAAGAAATGGAAGCCACCATGGCAGGGATGACTCGTAAACATTAATATTTTATTTTTCTTTCTTTGTATTGTTGAATTCTGGAGCCTAATTATTGTCACAGAGTACTTATGAGGATAGACATTGTAATGATCATAAAAAAGAAGAGATCGGAGAAAATAAAGTGTGAAAGTTTTGTTATGTGAATTTAGTGAATTATTTTAGTGGCAGACAAGGACTTGATCTTATATTGAGGCGAATCTCAATAAATCTTGTGTGTTCTTGTGTATCTATTTTCTTACAGTTGTTTTATTGCTCTTGGTGGTATAAAAATATGATTTTTAATTGTCAACATGTCTCTTTATTTCTTCTTTTAACTAAACTAAAGCTATATTTGTCTTTCCAATCAAGTTTTATATTTTTAATGGCAAAATAGAAAATATCGTCCAATCAAAACACAACTTCAAGAACCAAAATGTCAAGCAATAAAAAGTTTGGAACATAAGATGCTACATTATAGTACATTAACGGTGACCGATGCTATAACTAAACACTATATTCAATTCATATTATGGGTCAAAGAGTAGTACAAGCTACTTGTGTTGATGGTAGTCCATTTACTTTCAAAATAAATAAATTATTTTTACTTCTAAGGAAAATAAAATACTTAATCACAAATCCACAATTAAACATCCTACTATAAATATTACCTATAAGTTTGACTACTTATAAAAAAAATAAATTTATTACCTATAAGTTTGACTACTTATAAACAAAAACCTTTAAATTAATATCTGTTTAGTTTTATTGATTTCATAAATAGAATATGTACTTGATCATGGTCATTAAAATTAAAAAGCTCAGTGGTTTTGTTGAAATCTTTAGAAACTATGGGGACCAATTAACAATTCACAGCAAACAGAAAGTTCAGGGGTGAATCTGCACTAAACTAAAAGTTCAATGAAATATTTGCAACAACCAGAAAGATTAGGGACCAGATTGCAGTTTTTTTTTTAAAAAAAATATATATTTCGAGAGATTGAAGGGCAATAGAAATGACAACATCTTGGATAAATATGTTATCATTGCGGATGCTTATGCACAATGTGTTGACTGTTGAGGACCAAATGAAGGAGGGATTATTATTGAATCATTTCAAAAGCTACAAAAACAAGCTTAGTTCTTAATTTAGATATGTTTGTGAATAGTTAAAAGTGTTATTGATGGATTGATTAAAAGGTTTTACGATTAATCGGGGCTGCTCGATCAATCAAGTCGTTAAAAATCAAGGCAAAAATAAAGAGGTCTCAGAATTTAATGCTCATAAATAGCGAGTGGATCGTAATTTTAAGTTATTGCTGGAGCAAGTACAAAACAATACAATACAATCCAACGGTTAATTGATAACGATGCGATCAATAAGGGACTCGAGATGAAATGTACGACAAACCTGGACAATGAAATATATTGGGAACGCTTTAAATGTAAGGAAACTATGAACTTTCCGAACATGAGGCTCTACAATAAGATTACTCAATTTCTTTAGAGAACAAGTCACAAAGGGACCAAAAGTCTAAAGAATACCACACTCGATCCGTGATCACGAGAACTATGGCTTGAAATGAGATAACTTATTTTAAAAGTTATATATATTATCTTCTGTAGATATCTCCAAAGAAATAGATCTCTTCAACTTTTATATAAATACGATAATCAATTTATACCTTACTTCGATTCAAGTCCTAGCACTAGCACTAGCAGGGAAAAAAAAAATTCAACCCCTTTTTCATTTTTTGGACCTCATTTCTTTACATGTGGCTTTTCAAAGCCGTACATGCATATAAGGTCATTCACTAAAATACAGAGATAGTAATGAGATTTGACTAGTTATGGCAACTCGCCCCGCCCAGAATGGGGCCAAAAAACCCGCCCCGAACGGGTTGGCGGGGAGGGGCGGGGCACCCCACCCCGTCAGAATAAAAAAAAAATTAATAAACTATTATTAAAAAAAAACTGAAAAAAAAAAATTAAACGGAGCGGGAAACGCGCCCCGAACCCGCCCCGCCCCGAACCCCGCCCCGCCTTAGTCGGGACGGGGCGCGGGGCCCCGCCCCGTTGCCATCTCTAGATTTGACGTAGGGTCCATTAATTACTACTTTTCAACAACTTATTAGCAAAATTCCTTGTCACCATTGAACTAAATAAAAAATATATTTTTTAATAGTGATTTTGGATAATATATGATTTAAAAGTAAGAAAAAAATTGAATTTATTTGTAATATAATTTTCTTAAAAAAATATGCGATTAAAAATAAATTTTGAAAAAAA
>CAIGRP010106831.1:0-31354 GCA_903798385.1 Fraxinus cuspidata | reverse complement strand
GTTGCAAAAAATGAGAGCACTAATCTCATGTTGACATGGTAATAAATTTTTTTAATTAATCTTATCGAGTTCATGTTAATTCTCACAATTCTTGCCAAATACAATTTTTATCGTCTAAACACGATGACTATCATCAGTAATAATAAATAACATTACTCATTGATTATAGATAAACCACTTATAAGTAAAAACGCAACATAAGCACACAAATTTCAGAAAATGTAATGATGCATCAACATCGGTCTATTGCAACATATCTTTTCAAACTAGAGTTCAAGTTTCAATTTCTCACAAAATAAATTAACTAAAAGTAAAGCACAATTACACTAGAATACAAGGATAGATGTGGACACAAATTTACGAATCTCTCAACTAAAATCATCTACAATATTGATTGATTTGAGGAATTGACTGACGCTGCCTTCAAACGCTAAATGCAGCGATTGAAGAAACTCTATCCCACATAGCCACTAGCCATTGCCCTTCGCACATTGAATTCAAAAATCTTCGGATTATCCCTCATCACCGCAGCTACATCAGGATTGAAAGGGTCCTCATGATTTGGTTCCTGCACAAATGCAAATCGCCATGTTAGAGAGTAGGATTAAACTAAATGAGCAAAACCAAAATCCATTTAAGTTGCTCCTTGAAGAACTCGAAGAACCCAAAATAGTGCCAATTAGAGAAGTTCCAACAGCCACAAGTGAAGAGGACTCCACCATGAATGAAATTCCACTCCACCTCACACGAAATAAGAACAGAAGGCAAGCTGATATGAATAATAAATTATGGGCAATAATTGGTCTTTCAATGCAAGGCTGACATCGGGACGGGCCTACAGCTGAGATGGGCCACAGAGAAATGTGGCAGACTAAGCTACTACAACAAAACCCATGCCAATCCAGTCCTGTAAGCAGCGTGCTGTTTTGGGACTCTATTCAACAAGGATGACACCACTAGACACGAGAAAGATCCATAATTTTCAACTAGAAACATTAACAGGCAATAACCGATTAGCCAAATTGTTTTCCTGATGGATGAATCTATAAGTGAAAATGAACTACCTCATAAGCAAATCCACAGGATCAACAACTTCGTTTGCCTGGCTTGAGAGTCCAAGTGCTATTGCATTCCAAACAAGCAATGCCACCAATAGCACAACACTACCAAGCAAAACTGAAGTCCTTACTCTCCTAAGATCGCCTCCCAGATAAGCACATAGAACTGCAAAAAGATCTAATGTGATTAAACCCGAAAAAAGTTTAACTCATTCTTATTAGTCCAAGATCATCCACTCTTGAGTAAAAAGAGAAAATGTGATAGCAGAGAACGAAGAATATTCACCAGGAACAAGATCATGATAAACCAAAGAAAATATCATTATTGGAATAGTTGCTGGAACCTTTTCCCAGTTACCACTTATCTCGGTGCCTAGCCATCCTCCAAATTCAATAGCTAGAACTTCAATTGATATTTTGATATCAACAAACCTATTGAACACGATAACAAGATTCAGAAAGCATCAAACCAATCCATAACAAGACTGGACCAGAGCAAACTAAATCAAAATAATTGAAACTCAAAACAATCTACAACACAAGCACTGAATATGACTTAGCAACTTGCATTCAGAAGTTCAAGGTGGATTAAATGAATAGTCATTTTCTTACTTTTAAACCATGCCATGACGAGCAAGTTAAGGACATAGGATCATGCCAAGGTGGTACAACACATTTACATTAACAGTTTACATGAAATGCATGGAGTATCACCATAGAAAACTTTCACATGACCAAACTAATTTCACATGACCAAACTACATTGGAAGCTACCTCAATTATACTCACAGTGAACTCAATTCTATGCCAGTTCACAATGAAAATCCAAACAATCACCCCAATAATCACCCCATTTTGCCTCTGCTCAAATCCATCTTTCAATATGGACCATCCACGAACACAGAGCCAATTGTTATCCATCCTCTAAACAATAACCAAATTCATAGAATACATTTATAATATAGGCTACAGCATGCCATTAATAAAAATAGAAAATCAAAAAGTATTTCCCCCATACCTAGCAAATCAAATAAATATAAACATTATTCAAAACTTCAATTGATCAATTATACTGAATATGACTTGGCAACTTGCATTCAGAAGTTCAAGGTGGATTAAATGAATAGTCATTTTCTTGCTTTTAAACCATGCCATGACGAGCAAGTTAAGGACATAGGATCATGCCAAGGTGGTACAACACATGTACATTAACAGTTTACATGAAATGCATGGAGTATCACCATAGAAAACTTTCACATGACCAAACCAATTTCACATGACCAAACTGCATTGGAAGCTACCCCAATTATACTCACAGTGAACTCAATTCTATGCCAGTTCACTATGAAAATCCAAACAATCATCCCAATAATCACCCCATTTTGCCTCTGCTCAAATCCATCTTTCAATATGGACCATCCACGAACACAGAGCCAATTGTTATCCATCCTCTAAACAATAACCAAATTCATAGAATACATTTATAATATAGGCTGCAGCATGCCATTAATAAAAATAGAAAATCAAAAAGTATTTTCCCCATACCTAGCGAATCAAATAAATATAAACATCATTCAAAACTTCAATTGATCAATTATTAATCTACAAACGAGTAAATAAATTCTCTAAACACACACATACCTAAGAGACGGGACAGAGAGAAAATGGAGAAGAAAGATAGCAGAAGGGTTCCCTTGATTCTGGACAAAATTGAGAAGAGGAATAAACCAAATAAATCACCAATTTTCACAAGCTCACTCCATTCTGGACAAAATTGTAGGTGACCCATGGTGGTACTGGATGCACTTGATTGAGAGGAGTGGAGTGGTGGTGGTTCGCGATCGAATTGGTGCCCGACGGCGGTGGAAATATGGCAAAAATCGTGACTGGTAGCGCGATTTTGGGTGGTGATTGGGGCTGTTTTCGGCAACTCCGTGGCCAGGTGATGACAAAAGGTTGAAGATGGAGGTGAGGGGGTTCGAATGGTAGTAGGGCCTGGTGGTCTCAGTGGCGGGTGGTGGTCAATTGTCGAGGAAGAAGGCGGAGGTTTTCTGGCTCTGTAACGCACAGTTATGAAGAAAGAGAGGGTGTTTTCCGTGTTTTCTGAGTTTCCCGTGTTTTGGCTTGAAAACACTCAAAACATCTTTTTGACGTTTTGAGTTTTGAAGCCAATTTTTTTTTTTGTTTTCGAAAATTCGTTTTTGAAAATGCAAAAGAGAACGGGTTTTCACTGTTTTGAAAAATCGAAAACAGAAAATGGTATGAAAACAGCAAAGAAAACAGGGCCTTAGCCACTTTGAGCTTCATTTTATTCAAAATATATTTTTTTCATTTTTAATTTTTAATTGTAAAATCTTTAATAAAATAATATTATACATAAATTCAAAATTCTTCCTTATTAAACAACACATTTCTCAAAAAAATTATTATTCCAAATTACATTTTTAGCAAAAATATGATTTTAATGGAAACACTAATGACATAAATAAAAAATTTATAATAAATATTATTTCATCACTTGCTTTATAGTAAGGGTAAAATCTTGCACTTTTCCTTAATTTTCTAGCACAGTGGATCTTGGTTTGACCATCATATCCACCATGAATTTGTTTAATGTTTGTAAAATCTTGTTGAACCGAATCAAGTATTACTAATCTAATATACTATCAAAAACACACAATCCATAAATAACTCAAAAATTTAGAATTCAATACTATTTCAAAATTAAAAAAATCCATAAACCGTAGATTAACAATCCTAACTTTAAAATTTACAAATAATCATGTCCAAAAAATGCCTCATTTTAATTTACATATTATCTATTTTAAATGTCATTCTAGTGTCGTGTTCAAGAACTCAAACTTCTTTCATTTAGTATTAAGCAAATCAAGAGCCTTGAAATGATCACCATCACTCAAATTTGGAATCTCTTTGATAATATCCCAACAACTGTGCTCTCTTGTGTCAATTGATTTAATAGCTCAATTGATCTTGTCAATTATACAAGCAAGTTTGTCTACAATATCTGATTGAGTACATTTGGTATCAAAGGAAATAAATGCTTCAAACTCGGTATTACTTTGTTTCGCATTGGTGGGGAAACTTTTGAACTTATTGGATTAAGGAAAAATGGTTGAGTAGATTGCCCAAGTGATGGTGGCTGATGTAAAGTCTTGTTTATCAATTTGTATAAATGCTTCAGTATCAGGATCATTCTTGAAGTCATATATTAAATCGTCACTAACTCTTCTTTCTTCTGTATAAAACGTTCTTTCATAGTATCATGACATGGTGAAATTGAATGTGTCCCAATCATCTTTCCACTTCCAACTGCAATTCTCAAATCTTCATAGTCTGCTAAAGCTAAAGTGTTTGTGCGATAACTTTTATCTTTGAGATGAGATTATTAATGAAAAAATTATAAGTGCTAATGTATGAAACATACACATCACTAACCAATATCTCAAATTTTATATTTTTTTAAATCAAGTAATAAGAGAAGCTCATCGTAAAGTAATTGTCCCATACTTCTTTACTAGCGGTGAATTTCTTCGTCACATAACCCATCAAACCCAAAGTCGTGATGCATAAGCTTAGACTACTTGTACTGTTTTTAAAACCATTTCACACAAATTTTATATTGGGTATAAGTCTTTTCAATTGTAAGCTTTTAGTTAAGATGTGGGAGTATATATTTTTCTATACTTATCTTGTTCAATACGTCATTACTATCATGATAGCCACGAGTGACAGAATTAA
Organism: Fraxinus cuspidata; assembly: GCA_903798385.1. Lineage (NCBI taxonomy): Eukaryota > Viridiplantae > Streptophyta > Magnoliopsida > Lamiales > Oleaceae > Fraxinus > Fraxinus cuspidata. The sequence continues at coordinate 26,537 of CAIGRP010106831.1, read as the reverse complement.
CTACGAGTTTTAGTAGCTCATTGCTATCTTCCTACTTCCATTTTCATATATTTGGGTACTTGTTCCCCGAACCTTGTCATTTTCTTGTGTTAAATCTTCCATTAATACTTTTGTCATATTGTATGTGCGATAAATTAAAATGTAAACAAACTGTGAATAACAAAGATGAACGAAAATGTAAACAGATAAAATTAACATAAAATGACAATGAAAAAAGCAGCGTTATTCTTTAGTAGAATCATATGGAGGGTACAACAACGTTACATAACAAATAATTAGGCAAATAGAATGTCATCCAAAATTTTCATCGAATTGGCTTGAAATGTTCTAATTATAAATATGTTAAACCAAGCTTATATCTGATCTGAGTGTACACATAACATGAACATTCCTGAAAGGTGGCGTGAAATGTTCTAATTATAGGTTAAATTGGAATGACAAGTTTCAAAAACCCTCCCACGTGTTGGAAGGATACTAGTTCATGTCTAATCGGATAGAATTAAGACTAAAATCCTTTAGCTCCCTTCAGATTGCTAATACCACAAGAAATTGAAGAAGCAAAATCACAGAATGAGAAAAACAATTAAACTGTGACGATTCTATGAGAGTATGAGTCATGATCGTACTAATGTGGCCGTCCAGATGATGACAGTGACAATAAGGATCGTGACATTATGTGCAAGATATGTAGGGGAATTAATCATAACCATTAGAATTAGAGATTAGGTGATTGGATGAGAAATGATTGTAGTGTACTTTTTAGAAGACCATCATTGACCATGCAATAGTTATCGTGAGAAGAAATTCTCATAACACTGGATCAAAGTAGAAATTTATGCAGTTTGATCCAAACTACACCTATAAGGGGTGAATATGTGTAAATGCAGAATATAAAATTGTAATTAACCGACAATAAATCACTAATTAATTATCTCTAAATAGTTAAGCATACATGCCAATTACCAAATGTTTGAATACCGCAGAATATGAAAACAGTAAAAAAAAAAAGCAATAAAAAAACATGTGGAATGTTCACGGAGAAACCCAAACTGGGTAAAAACTCCGAGCTCTTTGCCGTTAAAATCCACTATAAACGATCAAACTAACAGTCCCCCGACAAGATGACGACACGAGCTTTTTGACCTCTTTACTGAAGTTAATACAGTCCTCTTGAATTGTTTGCCTCGCAACAACTCATGACTGAGATTCTAACAGTCCTCCTCGATTAAGTGTCCATGCACCAACTTTTGACTGCAATCTGACAGCCCTCCTAGATTGAGCGCTCCTACTCCAACTCCTTGGCTGCAATATCAAAGCCCTCCTAAATTCTCTAACCCCTGGCTTTGTGGATTCGTCTACCGCATGTGGATTCTTGAAGAATTATGTGTTCCTCAATAAGCATGGTATTTGGATTAACTGGAACTCATGTTTTCTCCACCAAGTATGATCAAATCAATGAAGGTTGAAGTCTCTCAATGAATTGGAAGATGAAAAGATGAAGCTCTCAAGTTTTGAAGAACTCCGCGTTCCTCAGTGAGCTTGGTATTTGGATTAATTGGAACTATGTTTTCTCGGTCAAGTATAATCAAATCAACGAAAGTTGAAGTCTCTCAATGAATTGGAAGAGAAAAGATGAAGCTCTCAAGTTCTCTATGTTTCAACTTTAATATTTATGTTCAGTGACGTTATGATATTTATATGATAGGGTTAGGGTTGAATGAACCGGATAAAAAGCCTTGAAATCACGATTAAAAATTTCTCATCTAACCTCGTTGCTCGAGCGAGAGAGCTCAGGGACAATCGAGCGACGGCTTGTCGCTCAAGCGAGGACCCGACGATAGTCTAACGAAAATGTTTTTGTTTCTGCCACTCAGGCGAAGTCATGACGATAGTCTAACGAAATTGTGGCGCCATTTTTTGTCCTCTTTTGAAGCTCGAACCCTAGAACCTATACAATTGAATTATGAAAATTACAACTTACTCCTTGACTTTTATAATCTATTCAATTTAGTCTTTTTTGTTCACAGACTTACCAATTACATCATAGACTATCAAAACCTAACAAAAGAGATTTATGAAAATTAAAATGATGGCTTTCAGAAAAGATGAAAATGTTCATTATTGGCTTCTCGTCAACTGGACTGCATCTTCAGAGGAAGAGATTTTCACTGAATACCGATTTAGTATATCTCCAACCATAACAATGCATTTAACATATTTGCTCATATTAAATAATTAAGCAAATAGAAAGTATCCAAAATTAATAGGGCAGGATGTGGTATTGGGAGAGTATCTAAAACAACATAAAAGACTCACAAGTTATTTGTGTTGAACTCAATCAAATGATCAAAAAAGTTGATAATCGGATACACGATGAAGTCTTTGGCTTTGATATATGACGAAGTACTATTGATATCTTCAATTGAAGTCAAACCAGTTCATGCAACTACCATGGTGCACAACCTCCCCACCAACAACAATTCACAAATTCATATAATCCTTATTTTAATTCCTCGCTCAATTGATTAGAGAGAAAATGGACACCATTAACTTCAAATTGGCAGGGAAAGATTGCATGCATATAAAGTAAATTAAGATGTATAAACCCCAACATTATACAGAAATAATAGAAAACAATGCTGAAATCTAGAAACATAGCGTTAATCAACTTAAGATATTCACTCCAAATCAATATTTTAAGCAACAAAACTCCAAATCAAGAGAATCAACAGTAATTACACTTCCAACACTAAAAAAAAAAATTCAAAAATCCAATCCAGTATTCACTCCAAAATTAATATTGTGACACCCCAAAATCTAGATACCTAGTTCTGGAAGTATTATCACTTCATTCTATTTTTAAAATCATAAATATGAAAAACGATTAAATTTTTCTTTGTCATAATAAGTATCACTGGCTTATTATTTCAAAATAATTTGTGGTCAACAAAATATAGTCGAATTTTTAAATTTAATTATAAAAACGAATTCAATATTTAAATATGATAGTACTGAACTTGTGTCACCGATAAGTCATCGCTTCGCATCATCTTGCCTTGATCATGTAAAAATGAGAAGAGATAGTGTGGGATGAGCTAACGCTCAGTAAGGAAACCTCATACATATGATGCATGATTATTGTTAAGTATATAATGTAATTGGCTATTATGTGAACAAAAAGGACTAAAGTTGATATGTTGTAAAAAGTCAGGAGTAGTGTGTAATTAGTATAAATTGTAATATTTTAGGTCTAGAGTTCAAGAATAGAAAATAAGGAAAACGACGCCGCAATTTCAATAGACTGTCGCCAAGGCTTGGCTCGAGTGTCAAAATAGAAACTTCATCGCTCGACTGTCGCTTCACCTTCGCTCGAGTGTTAACTTATCGCTCGACTATCTCTAGCCCTTTGCTCGAGCGACAATGTCATCAGGGAAATTTTTAATTCGTTTTTTTAAAGGCTTTTTGTCCAACCCATTCATTCTCTAACCTACATATAAATACTTGAATGCCCCAGAACGTAATTTCTAAAGTTGATTATTGAGAAAAACAAACATTGCTTTCATATTCTTTTCATCCTCTGAAACATTCAACCTTCATTGTTCAAATTGATCTATTGTTGGTGGTGAAAAATATCAATTTCACAATCCAAATACCAAACTCCTGCTTCCTCCATATCTGTCAAAGTTCTGAAAATTAAGGGAATGTGACTGAAGTTTCAGTTGATAAAGAACACGGTGTTCTTCATGAATCCACAGGAGATGGACGATCTCACAAAGCTATGAGTGGTTACAAGAGAGCGCAATCCAGGAGAGTTTTGGAAAATGCAGCTGAGAGTTGGTACAGGAGCACATAATCCAGGAGAACTGTAGGAATTGCAGTCAGGAGATCAGATAGTACGTGTTGTCGTCTAGTCTGATAGATTGTAAATTATAAATCGTTTATAGTGGATTGTTGACTGGAAAATTGCTCGAAGATTTTATCCAGTTGGGTTTCTCTGTGATCAATTCTTGTGTTTATATATTGCTTACATAACTATGGTATTTCAACATAGAATTAATTGAATTGCATGTTTAATCATCTAGAAAAATAATTAATTAGTGACTTGTTGCTATTTAATTATTAAATAATTCTTAATTCCGCACGATGACCTATTCACCCCCCTCTATGTGTTGTTAGGGTCGAACTACGTACTTTCAATTGGTATCAGAACTTTAATTCGATTCCTGACCCTTAATATATTCTAGATGAGTCAGCCATTGTCTGTTCCTCCGTTTTCAATGAAAGCAACTTTGCTTATTGGAAAGTTCGAGTAAGAGCCTTCCTTAAAGATTTGGATGAACGTATTTGGGTTAGCGTTCAAATTGGGTGGACTCCACCTTTAACTACTGTTGTTGGTGTAGTTGCGCCCACTGATATTTCACTATGGACTAGAACGAACTTAGATGAGTGTAATTAGAATAGTAAGGGCATTCGTGCCCTGTTCATGGCTATGTCCGCTGAAGAGTTTAGGAGAGTTTCGATGTGTGAGACTGCTAAAGAAGTTTGAGATATCTTAGAAACCATACACAAGGGAACTAAAACGGTTAAAAATTCTAAACTGCAGATATTAACCTCTAGGTTTGAAGAAATTAGAATGAAGGACGATGAATCGTTTGATGAATTCTATGCGAAGGTGAATCACATAGCGAATTCGAGATTTAACCTAGGTGAGAAGATTCTTGAGTCCAAGATCATTAGAAAAGTCCTTAGATCCCTACCTGAAATGTTTAGACCTAAAGTCAATGCGATTGAAGAAAGAAAGGAATTAGATGCTGTTAAAATAGAATAACTCCCCTTCAAACCTATGAACGCACTGTTTCTCAACCTACAAATGTTAAATCCATATCCATGAATACGATTAGAGAAGAAGAGAGTGAGTCTACTGATGCTGAGATACTTAGGGACGACGAAATAACTTATTTCGTTAAAAATTTTAGAAGGTCATGAGGAATAGGAGAACGCCTCAAGAATGGAAAAATAAATTCTCTAGTAAATTCTCGAAAAATAGATGTGAGAAAAATACGTCTAGGACTCCCATTAAGAAAACTCAATCTGTTAGATGCTATGAGTGTTAGGGTTACGGTCACTATATGAATGAATGTCCTAACTTGAAAAAAAGTTCAATTAAAGAAAGACGTAAGGCTTTAGCTGTAACCTTGAGTGATTATGAATTAGATTTGAGTGCTCAGAGTGATACATCTGGTGGTGAAGATGAACATAATTTCATGGTCTCCATATCTATAGCTACGATATAATCTGAAAAGAAAACGAAAAAGTCGAGATTGAAGAACGTAGTGATAAGTCTGAGGAAGAATCTGAGGATGAACCTGATATTCACGAATCTTATCGTGAACTATTTGATGAGAGTCTTAAGATTAAAAAAGTCAATAAAGCTGTACTGAAATAGGTTAATAATCTTGAAAGAAAGAAAGAAAAACTTATAGGTGACCTTCAGGACTCTACCAAAAATTTGAATGAGTTGAAACTTGTTAATGAAAACTTAGAAGCCAAAGTTAAATCCATAACAAGTAATCTTGAAAAATCAAATACTCAACTTTATTCGTTCATGAGTGGTACGTAGAAACTCGACAATCTATTGGGGATGAACAAGCCTGCTTGATATAGGTATGATATGGGTTACGTTCAAAATAGTAATGCTGCTGCTAATGCATCCAATACCACGTTTTTCCTGGCCACTAACAAGATTGGGAATGTTGTTTATCCTGAACCAAATGGCAAAAATTACTTAGGATTGAGACCTATTAGACAACGTAGTGTCAATTATCCTACATATTGGCAACAACCTCGGAGCAGGCTTGAATCTAGGTTTATTCCCACCCGTCACCATTGTAGCGCTTTGGGACACACAAGACCTATGTGTTGTAAACTCGCAACTAGGAGTAAAAGTCAGGATGTCTCGAGCACGGTTAACTTCCTCGCCAATCAGGTTAGCCACTTAACCGAGATGATGACTCGGTTAACTAAAATCACTTCTATGTCTAAGCAAGTTTGGGTAAAGAAGAGTGACCTTTCTAGGTCTGAAGTTCAGCTGAATTGCTATGTTGCTCACGTTGCACTTAAAGTTCAAAATGACTCTATGTGGTATCTTGATAGTGCGTGTACAAGGCATATGTGTGGTGACAAAGCCTTGTTCTCGTCTCTCGATGATTGGAGCGGTGGTGTGGTTACTTTTGGGAGTGGAGATACAGTACCTAGTCTTAGAAAATGTGTTATTAATATATCCGAACTACCTGATATCTCAGATGTGCTATATGTGAAATGGTTAAAGTCCAACATGTTAAGCATTAGTCAAATATGCGATGCTGACTTAGAAGTTAGTGTTGTCCAAAAAATGTGTACTGTGTATGATTCTACGGGCAACATTGTCCTCGAAGGTGTAAGAACTTCAGATAATTGTTATGTAGTTCTTTCTCATTCTAACTGCGTGTGCAACAGTGCCAGATTAACGTCATTAAACTGTCGTATCAACGGCTTGGTCATATGAACCATAAAAGTTTATCTAAACTAGCCAAAAAGGAACTTGTAAATGGCTTACATAAACTTGAAAATATTGATACCACTATATGTGGTCCGTGTCAACAAGGTAAACATCTTAGAGTTTCTCATAAATAAACTTATAAGATCTTGACAAGCAAGCCACTTAAATTACTCCATATGGACTTAATGGGACTATCTAGGACCGAAAGTCTTGGGGGGGAAATGATATATCTTAGTTGTGGTTGATGATTTTTCTCAATATATGTAGATTAAGTTGTTGAGAGATAAAATTGAGGTGTCCGGTCTTATCATCTCATTGTGCAAGAGGCTTAGGAATGAGAAAGACTTTATCATATCACGAATTCATAATGATCACGGAAAAGAGTTTAAAAACTCTAATCTTAAGAACTTCTGCTTGGAGAAGGGAATCCAGCATGAGTCCTCCTCGCCAATCACTCCACAACAAAATGAGGTAGTTGAGAGAAAAAATCGTGCGCTTCAAGAGATGGCTGAGCCATGCTTCATGGTAAGGGACTAGCTATGCATTTCTAGAGTGAAGCCATCAACACTGCATGTCAAATAGTAAACATGGTTTATCTAAGACCTAAAACTGATATGACACCTTTTGAGATCTGAAAAGGTAAACGGCCTACTGTCAAGTACTTTCGTGTGTTTAATAGCAAATGCTACATTCTGAGAGATAGAGAAAATTTGTGAAAGCTTGATTCTAAAAGTAATGAGGGAATTTTCCAGGATACTCCAGAAATAGTCGAGTCTATCGAGTATACAATACTCGTACACGAGTTGTGATGGAATCCACCAATGTAGTGGTGGATAATGTATGTAGTGAGGGGGAGATTGAAGGAGATTCTGTAGATCTGGAACACATGAGTGTTGGTTCCGACATAGTAACTGAACTTATAGAAATTTCAGTTCCCGATCCTTCACACACAACTAATGGTTTAAATACCTCTCATAAGGAGTCCACACCTGATGATGAAACTAAACATAATAAATAACCGTCGTCCAGAGTTAAGACTAACCATCCTAAAGTTAATATTATTGGAGACTTAGAAGAATGGATGAGACTTCGTAAGAGGGTATTAAACAACTTGACTTATGCTAGCTATGTGTCTCAGATTGAGCCTACCAAGGTCAAGGAAGAACTTAGGGATGAATGTTGGGTTAACGTGATGCATGAAAAGCTAAATTAGTCTGTGAGAAACAAAGTTTGAAATTTAGTTCCGATGCCTGATGATTGTAATGTTATAGGCACTAAGTGGATATTTAAGAATAAAATCAATGATCAAAGTACTATAACTAGAAATAAGGCTAGGTTAATAGCCTAAAGATATACTCAGGTCGAAGGAGTTGATTTCGATGAAACATTTGCCCCGATAGCTAGGCTTGAATCCATTAGAATTCTTCTGACTGTTGCACTTTAGGTTTTAAATTATATCAAATGGATGGCAAAAGTGCTTTCTTGAATGGAATACTTCATGAAGAAGCCTATGTTGAACAACCAAAATGCTTTGTTAATCCTAAGTATCTATATTATGTTTATAAATTGAATAAAGCATTATATGGTCTTAAACAAGCTCTTAGAGCTTGGTATGATAGACTTACTACATATCTCATGGAACATAGTTTTTCAAGAGGTAATGCAAATATAACATTATTCATCAGACATATTAAAGAAACCATCACGATACCTCAGATCTAAGTTGATGACATTATCTTTGGTTCACCTATTGATTCTCTTGCTCATGATTTTGCTGAATGTAGGAAGCAAGAATTTGAGATGAGTATGATTGGAGAATTAAATTACTTTTAGGGCTCCAAGTTAAACAAACTGAAGATGGGCTATTCATATTTCAATCAAAATATGTTAAAAATCTTGTCAAATGTTTTTTATTAGACAGCAAGAAACACACTAGAACCCCCATGAACACCAGTGTCAAGTTAGGTCATGATCCTACAGGTAAGAGTGCTGATCAGATACATTACAGAAGTATGATAGGTAGTTTACTTTATCTCACGACTAGTCGACCTAACATAGCTTTTAGTGTAGAGGTTTGTACACGGTTTCAGGTTGATCTTAAGAAAACCCACCTGAGCGCCGTGCGGCATATCATTAGATATGTAAATGGAACCGTTGATTTTGGGATCTTGTACTCTCGAAACTCTAATCTTGATCTTGCTGTTTATTCTGATGCCGATTGGGTTGGAAATACCGATGATAGAAAAAGTACTTCTGGAGGCTATTTTTACATTGGAGCCAATCTTGTTGCTTGGATGAGTAAGAAGCAAAATTTTATCTCATTGTCCATGATAGAGGTCGAATATATTGCAGCAGGAAGTTGATGCAATCAACTGCTTTGGATGAAGCAGGTGTTGAGTGATTTTGGAATTGAGCAAAGTACCATGACTGTGTTTTGTGATAACACTAGTGCCATTAATATTTTCAAAAAGCCTGTAAGCACTCTCGAACCAAACATATTGACATACGCAATCATTTCATTCGAGAGCTTGTGGAAACTTGTTCTGTTACTATTGAACATATCTCTACAGAAAATCAGTTAGCTGACTTATTTACCAAGCATTAGATGGTCTTCGATTTGAGTTTCTTAGGATGGCGATTGGTGTTTGTGTGTCTCATTGATTCGGTATTGTTGATGCATGCTCGTACTTTACCACCATGTGCATTGATTTATGCATGTATCATATTTGTTTGTTTGTTTTCTATGAGAACACTTATGCATTTTTTATTATTGTTATTTACTTATATCTTTATCTTTATGTGTGTGCAATTTTTTTTTTGTATCCTTAATGCATTCATAATTTAAATTAAACAAATACACACACACACACACACATACATACATACATACATACATATAATATTTGGAACGTTGAAATAATAAATAAGTATACATGTGGGATTGTTTGTTTATGACTAAACATACATTGAACTTGATTTTGTTGGTTTTGATCATGCATAAGTTTATTTGATGAGCTGTAACATAATTTCCATTGCTGGCTTCGGTTATGTATAGAGTACTTCGTGTATGTCTTTTCATATACCATCTGCACTGCACAAACTATGATCTTGTTAGTTGGACTCTACCATGTGTGTGAGATTTAGGATGGTAGTCACATGTTAGTAGGGTGACTTTGAACATGAATTGACCTTATTTATTAGACATACGCTCAAGTTTGTCCATGATACAAACCAAAAGGTATATCCAATAAAGCAAAAGGCTCAATATCTTATGCTATTTTTCGAAACCTATTTGACTTGAGCGATTAAGCCTACGGGGTTTCTTATAACCTAGTACCTATGGTCAACTGACTTGGGTTAACCGGCCTAAAACTCACTACATCGGTCATTTTAGTCGTTTAATGGAAAGGAGCCTGCACTTAAGATGTGAAAAAGAAAATTTTATGAATTTCATAATTGTGCAAAATATATGCTAAAAGTTAGGGTGAGAAATGAAATTATTTATTCACAATGAGCTTTAATGTATATGTTCTAATGTGATTTACTTGGTTTGACTTTCATAAGTAGGAGAATTTCCTTGTTGGCAGTGATGTTATGCATGTCATTTCTCACAAAATTAAGGTATGGAGTCATACTGCCTGAAAATTGGTGACACTTTACACATATGGGTCACTTACATAATTTACTCCATGTTTAACTTGAGTCATATGTGTGGGAATGTTTATTGTTCATTGCTTATACTTGTGACTGATAACACTTGCATTGTTGGGTTATTGTATATTATTTCTTGGTCCTTTGTCATTTTGTGACAAAAAGGGGAGTATATATGATATGATTATTTTTATACGATATGATTATTTTGACTTAAATTGATGTACCTAAATATTTTGACTTGACTGTGTGATCTACAAATTGTTGATGATATTATAAATTCAGCATTGCTAATTAAGTTTTGATAATTTAGTAGTATTAATATTTCATTTTGGTATGTTGGGTTGCATTAATATTACATCTTAATTTAGTATATGATATGACACTGAAAAAATGAATTATGAATTATTAACTACAATCATTTTTACATTTAATATTGCTTGACTAACTGCTTAAATTGGTTTTACACTTAATATTGCTTCACATGCATTTTAAACTGGTATTTGAGTTGTCTATTTCAGGAAACAAGTTTTGATATATGAAAAGCGGAATTCGATCAAGACAGTTTTGTGGTTGTGTCGGTCTTTGAGTATGTACTTTTATCTTAGTACTGCATTGACTTTAGATTGTAGTTTTGTCACAGAATGCCAAAGGGGGAGTTTGTTAGGTTTTTAATGTAATTGACCATTCTGTGAACAAAAATGAATAGAGTTGATATGTTATAAAAAGTTAAAGAGTAGTGTGCAATTAGTATAAGTTGTGATATTTTAGGTTTAGGGTTCAAGAATGGAAAAGAAGGAAAAACGGCGCCGCAATTTCTCTAGATTGTCACCAAGGCTTGACTCAAGCTTCAAAAATAGAAATTTCATCACTCGACTGTTGCCTCATCGTCGCTCGAGCGACAGTGTCATCCGAGAAATTTTTAATTCGTTTTTTAAAAGCTTTTTGACCGACCCATTCATTTCCTAACCTACACATAAATACTTGAATGCTACAGAACATAATTTCCAATGTTGATTATTGAGAAAAACAAACATTGCTTTCATATTCTTTTCATCCTCTGAAGTATTCAACCTTCATTGTTCAAATTGATCTGTTCTTGGAGATAAAAAAACATCAGTTTCACAATCCAAATACCAAATTGTTGCTTCCTCCATATCTGTTAGAGTTCTGAAGATCAAGAGAAGGTGACTGGAGTTCCATTCGTTGAAGAACGCGTTGTTCTTCGTGAATCCACATGAGATAAACGATTTCACAAAGTTAGGAGTTGTTGCAGGAGAGCGCCATCACGAGAGTTTTTAAAACTGTAGCTGGGAGATGGTGCAGAAGCACAGAATCCATGAGAGCTATAGGAATTGCAGTCAGGAGATCAGATAGTACGTGTCGTTGTCTAGTTTGGTAGACGGTAAGTTATAAATCATTTATAGTGGATTGTTGACTGGCAAAGTACCCGGAGTTTTACCTAGTTGGGTTTCTCCGTGATCAATTCTCGTGTTCATTTATTGCTTACATAACTGTAGTATTTCAACATAGGATTAATTGAATTTCATGTTTAATCATCTAGAAAAATAATTAATTACCGACTTGCTGTTAATCAATTATTCAATAATTCTTAATTCCACAAAATCACCTATTCACCCCCCTTTAGGTGTTGTTAGGGTCGAACTGCGTACTTTCAATTATGATATTCATATGAATTACTTCCAAATAAAAATTATTTTTCATTATGTAATCCATTTTCTTTCATTTCTTTAAAAACTTAACATTGACGTCATGAGCTCACTAGGTATATAGTCCAGCCAATCAGAATGCAGTGGGCAATTATTATTTGGAACCCGATCGAGTTTTGCCGATAGTACTGCAAAGCGGTTAACATTAACATTATCATTGAACATTGGTCGGGTACGCCAGTCCCCCACGCCCCATTTCTCACTTACACCTTTCATGGCATAGATATATACTTCGTAATATAACATTTGTGATACATATCTTTAATAACATTTCTTGACTTATTGACAATTGAAAACTTTTTATTTCTTGAAACTTCATGTATGCTTATAAATGCATTGACATGTATGAATATGTCATGACAAGCATTTATGACATAAAAGTAATGATCAAATATCGTGTTTACATAATGACAACTTAAGTAACACGTTTATGTATTTAACCATATAACGTACACATTAAAATAAGGAGGCGTTTACTTACTTGGAACGCTTAACAATATACTTTTAATTAGATACCAAGAGGAGATGCCCCTAGACGCCAACAAGATCAACATTCCAAAATCCTAAGTCATTACAACTTATTAAGGAATTTTAATATACTCAATTCTTTATTTGTTAATATCTATTTTATCTATTTTCAATAGTTAGGAAGAAACATCAACACGTAAATCTAAAAGTGTACAAGAGGAATTGCGTGAATTAATTGTAGTTAGCAACCTTCAGAATCGGCACTTGATTTCCATTCTCACTTTCTGGTGACACATAAATCATTAATGCAAATCTACTATTGATGCAGTAAACAATACTAATTGGTCCTAGGATTTAAGTTAAACACAACTGCTATTTCAAATATCAATTCCTGTAGAATTAAAGTTGAACAATTTATAATAGGGATGACAACGGGGCGGAGCGAGGTCGGTGGCCAAGCAATTCCTCGTCCCGTTACCCGTTTAAGACGGGAGGGGCCCTTGCCTCGTTTACTATTCGTTTAATTTTTTTTTAAAATTTTTGATAATTATTTTATTGTCCCCATTCATTAGATTGAGACAATGGGGGGGGGGGGGTTGCCATCCCTATTATAAATGGTTCAACTTTAATTCTACATGAATTGATATTTGAAATAGCAGTTGTGTTTACCTTAATTCCAAGGACCAATTAGTATTGTTTACTGCATCAATAGTAGATTTTATCCCGAACCCGCCCTGAGGCAAAATTCTCCCCTCCCCCCTCCCCGCGTCGAATACCTGATCAAGTGGGTAATCCCCGCCTCGTTCAGGGTGGGGTCCTGTGGATATCGGGTTTGTCGAATTTTTTTGCTATCCCTACTTTATAATTTCACATATAGCATTCATACTACGCAAATGATTAAATCCTATTTTAGAAACAAAATTTGCACAAAAATAGTTATTGAGCCAATTTTATTAACTAATGATTACATTTTATTAGCACATAACTTGTGACAATTACTTATTTATAAGAATCCAGTTCTACTCCATTTAACTCACTAATTAACTACATATACGTTGACATTGTTGAAGTGGATTTAAAGGTACAAATGGAAGTTAGAAATTAACACTGAAATAATTATTCATTTAAGGGGTTGATTAATAACCAATAATCACACGTAGGCAAAAGAGCAAATTAAAGTCATGTAAATTACGTAAATAAATTTGTAAAACCTGGCTTTGAGGATTTAAAAATGATTAATTATAACATTGGGCTTTGGAGAAAATATTCATAATTTGTAACAGAAATTTAGCAACCAATTTATACCAACCCATAAACACGTAGACAAACACACTTACATACTTATGGCCATCACATAATTAGACAAATAATTCATGAGTAAATTATATATGCAATAAAAAATTAACTATCCAATTGTTAATTGAAATTAGTGTACCTTATGAAGGAACTTCAAAATTCAGTTGGTATAGCAAATACCAATGAAGGGGATGAGCCTTTTAGGATTGAACTTGTTTAGCTTGAGAGGGATAAATGGCGATTTTTATTTATTTATTATTTCTTAAGGAAAGAATAGAATTAGGTCTTAATTTTTTTATTTTTTTTTACTTTTGGAGCTTTAATGTTTTGTGATAATAATTATGCTATTTTGATATATTAGACGAAGACATTACTTGACTTTATCAGTTTTACCCATTTTGTGCCAACAAACCATTAAAAACATCCCATTTGATTCCATCAACCAAATTTCATTAAGAAATCGGTGTTAATTAGCTTAATTATAATCAATCTACCTAATATAAAAAATGATTGATTATCATAACAAGTTTAGATTGGAAGTCTTATTATAAGCATAAAGTGTAATAAAAATATCATATAACAATATTATAAATTTAACGAAATAATTTAGAACTATTAGGCACGATGCTCGTTTATGGCGTCCGAGTTACATTTTACTGCAACAACATAGTTAGTCACTACAAGTATCAATAATGCAATTAATTTAAATAGACATGATAGTTACGTGAAAGAAGAATGCGATGTTACAAAATATTTTAAACAACAAAACTCCAATGAATTACAATTCTCCTTCTCTTAAAAAACAACTTCTGATTTTCTTGCAATATTTTGAAAATATACAAAAGATCTGACAACAGAATTAAAAATTTGATATACTTTTATTTTTTCCCTTTGTTAGATCCGATTTTTCGTTGAAAAGTAGGAAAAAAAATTAAAATCGCATAAATTTTGCAAGATTCAAAGCAAATTATCTGGATGGAAGAGATGGAGAAAACCCTAGAATGTGAGATTTTTGAGAAATCTAAACATGGATGGGAGATTTGTTCTTAGATTTCCTATTTATACTTCTACTAAAAAGTCTCTATAATTCTAGCGAATAGAAAATTAATTAAAATTCATTATCAAATAAATATCCCATCACTTGGAGAAACTTCTGAAAAACTATAATGGAATACACGACGACTTAAATTTGAAGACTTTCTAAAAGTTTATAAAATTTTATTGAATATACCTAAACTTTTAGAGAATTTTTAAAAGTCTCAATTCAATATATCTAAATTATTTAAATTCTCAAGAGTTTTAAAAAAATCAGATGGAATGCACCCTCCAACTAAGCCCTTCTTTATTGTAAATTAAAATCAAATTTTACTAGATTTTGATAAAAATTGATGGAAAGTGTGGTTGAAATGTTATGGGTCCCATGAAATGTGTTGTTAAAATTAATTGTTGACTTTAACAAATTTTAATTTGTTCCAAACATGGGCTAAATGTTTGATGCAATTATAATGTTTGTAATATAATAACCCTTAATTTGTTGTCAGATGGGATCATTTATATAAGTCACCAACCATGCGATATTTTTCTCCATTAATTAAAGGTCCATTTTGTTGTGAAACCAACAAAAACCAGTAATCCAAGCAAAACAAGAAAACAAACAAAATTCGCTGGTGAAGAAAACGAAAAGCAAGCTGCAATACAGCCAGAAGTAGGGTGGAAAGAGAGAACTTTAGCCATAAAAAAATGAAGAATATTTCTCCAATTACAAGTCCTCTTCACACTCTTCTTCGCTTCCTCACACTACCAACACCAATACCAACGAATGGAATCGTTTTTCTTAACCGAAACATCAACTACTACTCCTCCACCACCATCCAATTCCATTATTCTCATTTACTTCTTCTCTCTCTATCGTTATTATTGCCATCCCTTTCCCCATTTTTCAACAAACAAGAAAAAAAGAAGAAGAAGACCATTTTGAAGAATATTGGTTATCTAAATCTGAACTGATTTGGTGAGTGTTTTTAACTCATATGATTTGTATGATTGTTGGGTATTCTTTTCTTTCAGTTAATTTATAGGAAAATTGATTTTTTTTCCCTTTTCTGGGATACTTTGCTATTGAGATTGTTGAAATAGCTATTGCCTATTGGTTATCTAAATCTGAGCTGATACTGGTGAGGTTTTTTGCTCATTTGATTAGTATGATTGTTGGATTTTTCTTTCCTGTCAGTTGATTTGTGGTTGCTGGTTGGAGTTGATTTATCGGAAAATTTCTTTTTTTCATTCTTTTTTTTTTTTCTGGCATACTTGGCTATTTGGATATTGAAATAGCTATTTATGTAACAAAGGTCAAAAAATTGAAGAAAGTGAGTTAAATGTTTCTTGAATTGGTGGGCTGTTTGATTTGGATCTAGTCAGTATTACTGCATTTCTTTCTACAGCTTGTAGTCTGCATATGTTAAAGCAAAATTACATGTTTTGTGGTGTCGTTGAAGATTGTTCCTTTTAGTTCTGTGAGTTTTGCCTGCTAAAATCTAGCTCATATAGTCGATTTAGTGCTTTTGTACTTTATTTCGATGAATTTTGATTATAAGTCAATCAGTTAATTCAAGATTACTCGTTTTATGGTGTTAAGATCATTTCCTTAGTTCTATAAGTTTTTGGCTGCTAAATGTTTCATCTTTTGGGTCATCATGGCTGGAATTTAAATTAATGGCCTGTTTCTAGGATGGATCTCACATATAAACAAGCTTGAATATTGTTTGTTAAACTGTCTTGTCATGTCTCGTCGAACCAAACATGCACTATAGGTGCTTGGATCAATATTTCTTGTGTTATTTTCAGGAAAATGTCTGGAGGAGAAGGTAATGGAAACGCCAATTTTCCGGTTTTTGTTGAGGAAAATCGCATCCAATACAATACATATTCATTGCCTCAGCTCCAGTTATTTAGACATGGTGAGTTTATTATCTGCATCTTCATAGAACTATGGTGTCTTGTTTGAGTTTGTGGGTTCTCTCTTGATTCTGAATCCCTTATTGTTGTTGATGCTTCTGTAATGGGACACTTCGATTTTATTTTTGATAGTTAGCTATGTATACAATTTTTGATGATGTGGGTACTGAAGGTTTGATTTTTAACCACAAAGATTTCTTTTAATTCTATAGTGCAGGGAATTAGTAGTAAGTCCATGGAAAGTACTATTTTCTTTTTAGATTTTCGATAACTACTCAATGGGCATGGCCAAGTGAATTCAAGCCCCTCTAGCATAAATTATGATAAATGTTGTCTATCATTTTATGGACATCCTAAGCTATATTTAGATTTTAAACTATTTCAATAGTACCTCTTTAGTTTTGATGGGATTGGGTGATGCATATATTCATACATTCATTAAACCGGTTTACTAGAAGGTCATTTCCATGGATGAAAAAAATTTATTTACCTAGATTCATTCATTTATCACGCACTATATTTACTATACCTTTATGTACTTAAGGAGTCACCTCAAAGGACAAAGACCTATATGAATTTGGTTGAATAAGATATATTTATAAGGGCCTTATAGTCACTGTAATTACCATGTTCCAAATGCAACGAACCATGGTTTTTGAATGGAAAGGGAAAGTTTTGGGATTGGGATCCTTGTGAAGAATCATCTGAAGATTCTTCACCTGAGATTGGCAAGTTTCCGAATTTGCCCATCTGAAATCGAATATTTTCAGTACTCAGTACACCAAACAACAACCTTCCAAAATTGATTGAATGATTGTTCGAAGTTGGGAAATTCTGTCACATAATTGAATCAACCTTATTTTTCTTAAAACATTTCTCTTCCATTCCATTAGCAAGTTCATAAACCTTATTTAACCAAGTTCATGTACGCTCTTCTTCCTTTGACATGTGACTCCTTCGGTACATTAATGTATGTAGTAAACACAATGCATGCTAAATGAATGAATCTAGGAAAATACAATGTATCTTAGCTATGTAATTGAAGATTTAGTAAACCGTTTCAATGAATGTAAGAATATATGGGTTAACCAATAAAAGCAAAACTAAAAAAGGTATATTGGAAATGATCTAGATATAGGTTGGTTAAAATTGTCAATAAAATAATTCTATCTCATGCAACAAGGGTTAGGGGAACAAGGTGTATGGGTGGGAAAGAAGGTGGAGGAGCAGGTGAGGTTGGGAGTGATTTAATATATTTTGTGTTTTATATATATATATATTTACAAATATATATATGTACATATATACATACATGTACTCGTATATACACGTACATACATACATACATACATACATACATACATATATATATGTGTGTGTGTGTGTGTACATGTACATGTATACATGTACATTCACGTACTTGTATGTATACATGTTCATATATACATATACGTATATCTGAGGGGAGAGGGACAAGAGAAGTAGAGGTTGATGGAAACAATGGATTTATTGATATAAAACTTTGAAATTACAAAATGAAAATTGATATTTGAAGATTACAAGATTGAATTTGAAAATTACAATTGAAAAGATTTTTAAAGAAAGCTTAAAAATTATAAGGATAATTGAAAAACTTTGTTGAAGTGTAGTATCTCCCGCTCTATTACACTTGGGGAAGTCTTCTGCCTTCTTTTATAGTTGAAAACTTCGAACTTAAAAAATCTTCTAAATTAGATTGAAGAATCTTGGAGATAACTTTTGTTGCCATTTGAATAACTTTTAAAAAGCAATTGCAGCTACTTTTGACAATCGCAACCAGCAATTGCAGCTACTTGTGACGGTTGAACCACCATTTTTTCATTTCTCCCGGTTTTTTATTTTTACTTTAGTAAATTTACTGAAGTTTCTGTTCATTTTTTATAATTGGTAAGGGGAGCAATAATAGTTTGTTAGGTGGCATATTCATTTTGATTGAGATTTTTTTTTTCAATTAATTCATCAATATTTTCTAAACTAAAGTACATGTCATCATTGCTTTGTTCATAGTTTGATAAGTTTGCTTAAGAATAAGTTTCTTTTGAATCCTTTGAGTATGATCTTTTTAATGAAGATTTTGTAAGAACAACAATTCTTTCTGAAACAGTTTGTAGTTCTTCTGGAGTTTTGTATTAACTAAACATAGTCAGTAATCTTTGATTTTTTTGTGAGGAAATTGACACTTTTGTCAAGTTCCTTTTTGGATAATTTTGGGATACATGCATTCCTCTGTTCTTGAATTCATGAATTTATTGCTTTTGGACATCAATTAGTTTCATGAAATTTTGACCACTACTTGATTTTTGTCCGCTTCCCGTCATTTGAAGACTGGAGACATGACCCATGGAAAGAGAAGAGAATGCGTCTCTCAAAAGACGATTCATTTGAATCTCTTTTCAAATATTTTGATTACCAAGAAGCATGGTTTAATATATTTTACTTTAGACCAGTTACTCATTCTTGGTTTATACTTTTTCATCAAAATTATTTTTCAAATTTTCCAAAATGGTTCGAATATTTTGGACTTGAAAATAATATTTTACTGAGTCTTGCTCTTTAAGGGTTCGAACATTTCAAAAAAGAGGCTAAAACCTTTTTAAAGACAAAATCTTTTATTCCAATTTGCACATAATTCAAAAATCAAGTGGTGTTCAAATTTTCATGATCTAATTGCTGCCCGAAAGTAGTAAATTCATGGATTCAAGAACAAAGGAATGTAGGCATTCCAAAATTATCCAAAAATGAATTTGACAAAAGGGTCGATTTCCTCATAGAAAAATCAAAATTACAGACTATGTTATTTCAGAAAGAATTGCCGCTTTTGCAGAATCCTCATAAAAAAATCAGATTCAAAGGATTCAAAAGAACTTCTTTTCAAGCAGACTCATCAGACTATGAATAAAGTAATGAAGACACGTGGTTTGATCTAGAAAATATTGAAGAATTAATTTGAAAAAAAAAAACAAAAGAACACTTCAAAATGACTATATGGATCTAGTTATCTTGATAAATTAAGAGAATATAGAGTTCAAAAAATCAAAGGATTTCCTTTTCAAGATGTGTATGTCACATAACAAATTATTATTACTCTCCTTGCCAATTATAAAAAATGAACAAAAAATTTTAGTAACTTTACTAAAGTAAAAATCAAAAAGTCGGGAGAAATGGAAAAGTGGTGGTTCAATTGTCAAAAGTAGCTGCAATTGCTGGTTGCAATAATCAAAAATTGGTTGCAATTGTCAAAAGTAGCTGTAATTGCTTTTCAAAAGTTGTTCAAATGGCATACAAACGTTATCTCCAAGATTCTTCAATCTAATTTAGAAGATTTTTTAAGTTCGAAATTTTCAATTATAAAAGAAGGCAGAAGACTTCCCCAAGTGCAATAGAGTGAGAGATACTACACTTCAAGAAAGTTTTTCAATTATCTTTGTAATTTTTTAAATTTCTTAAAAAAAATTTTCAATTGTAATTTTCAAATTCAATCTTGTAATATTTAAATATCAATAAATTCATTGTTTCCTTCAACCTCTAATTACATATATACATGCATACATATGTTTAAAAAAGGATTACTATTCAAACGTGATAAGAAATATAGGTTGAGACTCTAGTGGTAATTTTTGCATTATTATTCTAGAGTTAAATTCGAACATCATAAATTGAAAACTTTAAATAGAGCCATCATATCCCCCTCAAAAGGGAGTCAAGTAAAAACAGTGAAGAGGCGGAATTCTCATGTCACACCAAGAACAAATTTGTCTCAATTTTAGACACTAAACAACTAGAATATATCGAACAGTTTGTACATTCTCTGTAGCACAGACACTTCAATTAGGGTAGTGTGTCTGTGTCCGACACGAGTCGACACCGACACTTCTCGAACGCTCTACCGTAATCATTTTTCTTTTTATATTAGAAATATTATATATTGTTAATTCAAAGTTATTAGCAAGAAACAAATAAGTACTCATGTTTAAAAGATTTCAACAAGAAAAATTAATAACAAGTATAAAACTAAATTTATACTATATAACTGAAGAATTTTTAAGAATTTAATCGTGTCGATGACGTGTCTGTACTTGTTTTAAAAATAGCGTATCGACGCATCCGACGCGTATCATGTTAGACACACGTTTCCGTATCGATGCATCATAGGGTACATTAGTAGTAATGATTTAATTCGTCAGTGTCATGCATCATTTTCCTAACATTACGTTGTCTACCTTTTCTGGTGGATTGGTTTTAACAAGTGAATTTTATATTCTATGTGAATGTTGGTTAATGCGTGTCTATGGGTACTAGGTTAAACTCTTTACGATATGCTCCTCTCTGCATGTATAAATCATTTTATTTTAATTGGCTTTGGCTTCCAATTATTTTTCAGACCACTTAAGAATTTGGGAAACTCGAACATATTAGTTGCATAGATTTTTTTTCTCTCATTTCAGCACAATGTGGGCAAATAATATACTTGCAAAATTTCTATGAGTCTAGATATGCTGTGAGATCAAAGAACGATGTCTTGGATCTAGATTAGGTTAGTTTACTATTTCAGGAAACAAACAAATTTTATTTTTGTGGTTGTATTTGGAAAGTGGTTGGGGTGCCTTTTTATTCCATCTAAGCTAATACTATTTTGTCAATACCTGATTTTTTAAGCAATATCACGTGAAAATTTTATTAGGATTCCATCTTAAGCATTATGATAGTGTCATAATGGCATCCAAATTGATCGAGAATTGCCTGACACATGTCTGAAAGTTTGTCTTTAAGTTTCTATTCTTTGAAAAGGTTTAAAGGGTGTCATACCTGTGTCTGAGGATTTCTCTTAAGTTTCAGTGTCCAACTTCCACACGTAGCCTTTTTGGGTATATATATGCTTCTTAGCATATAGCAGGTGGTGAGCCACTAATTAGAGAGTTTGAGTGGAACATGACCTTTTATCATTCTCGTTTACTTTCTGTTCCTTTACCATTTTCTTTTTATTCAGAATATCTCAAACATGGTTGCCAGTGGCTCTGTACAAATTAACTGATGTGCTCAGTTTCTACATGTTGTTAGTAGATATTGTTACAACCACTGAACTATGATCCTACTATTTCTATCTGATTACTAATTGCTTTCTATTATACACGAAAGTAACATTATGGAAATATGGATAGTGATTAAAAATTACGAGCCTCTTTTTACATGATTTTAGTACGGAGCACGTGCAACTGCCATGGGAGTTTTTACCTTGACCTGAATTTGCAAATGTTGTACCTCCCATTTTGTTTTCTTTCTAAGCGTAGCTTGTTACATTGATTAATTTATCATTTTTCTTGATTTTATCCTTTCAGTTTTATAATTTCATGACATATTCTTGGATATCGAATTGCAGTTCCAATTGAGTTTGGGGACAATGCTACAAATTGTATTGGTAATGACGAAGCACCAATCGGAAATCGTCCAATTGAAAGAGTTAAGAAAGGGGAACCTGTTTGTAGGCACCCGGAAGTTCACCTATCATTAAACAGCAATTTTTGTCCGGTTGACATGGGCCATATTGGAACCCTTTTGAATGCTAATCTTGTGTCAACTGGCATTGGATGTTCTGATGAGAAAGAAGAACGCATTTCCTCTGTTACTTCTGCTGGTGAAAACATGAAAAATGTCATTTTGTGTGCTCCTCTCAGCAATAGTGTTGAAATGGAGATAGATCGATCGACGAAAGAATTTGATCAGTATATTCAACTTCAGGTACAACTGTAGTGATTAATGTTCATATGAGACATCCTAATTTACTTGACACTTTGTTTCTGATTAAAGCATATTAAATTTTTGAAGTGAAAATTAGTAAAATTTATAATACTTCGGTTTCACAAGCTTTCACTTATTTGGATGTTTCAAATCAATGGCTACTTCCCCAAATGAATATAATTGCACATATACTTGTATATTGTATTACACATGACTGGACAGTACAATGGAAAATAATTTAGCTTATTTTTCTTCCTTACACCACTGATCCAATCCTCTGTGCCAGACAACCAATACATGACTTGATGTTTGCAGTGTATGCATGATCTACGCTGTACAATTTGTTTCAGGTTAACATTTTTTCAGTTTGCAACTTCAAACTTGGTTTTGTTAAACAGGATGAAGACATCCGGAAGGGTGTAAATGAGCTAAGTCGAAGGCACACAGGTTCTTTACTCAGTGCCATAGAGAAACAAATCAACAGGAAATTAAACGAGAAGGAGCATGAAATGGAAAACATGAACCGCAAGAACAAGGAGTTAGGGGACAGAATAAAGCAGGTTGCCGAGGATGCTCAGAAGTGGCATTACCAAGCAAAATACAACGAATCAATTGTCAACATCCTGAAAAGCAATATCCAACGACTCCTGGCTCAAGGCACTTCCCGAGCTCAGGAAGGTTCCGGAGAGTACGAAGTAGACGATGCAGTTTCTTGCACTAACCATCGGGAAATTGTCAGTGGTTCAGTAAATGAAGTTCCAACTAAGCACCAGCTAAAATGCCGAGGGTGCAAGCGTAAAGAAGTGTCTGTCTTGTTATTTCCTTGTAGACATTTGTGTCTGTGTATAGATTGTGAAGGTTTCATTGATGTTTGTCCAATTTGTAAGGTAGTGAAGACTGCAAGTGTTCAAGTATACATGTCATGAATGCCGTATCTGAGCACATGCAGTCCTCATTCCATTTTATGTTAATAAATGCATAATGTGTTGATGAGAAACTGTGCATAGAGAAATCTTGAATTTAAATATGGGCATTGGATCTTGTGGGTCCAAGATCCAGTTTCAAATATATTTTAGAAGTATGAAAAACAAGATTTCAAAGAATTCAAGACAGAAAAATAAAAACACAAAGAATTTTCGGCCAAAGGCCCCGGAGGTTCAGCTACCGTTTTTAACGCTTAGTCTACCGTTCGTAAGGATTAAGCTCGAATCCACTATTACCAAATGAACACAGAGTTCTCAAACCAACAACACAGCACAAAACTCTCACTGAGTAAGCTCACACAAGAATTTACTCTTTTTGTCCCTCAAAATCACAAACAGTATTTCAGAGAAAAATAATCAAGATAGAGTGTAGAAGATGAACAGCCCGCAGCCAGAAAAACCTTACAAAAATGAATCAACTCCAACCTTAAAGATTACACAGCCTATTTATAAGAGATCACGAATCCAACGGTAGCAAGCATGCCACATGTCATTAATCAGGAGTAACAGTCTTCAGATTCTTTTTTCTGGGTCATTCATAATGGGCTGAAGTAATGGGCCAGTAGCATATAACTTTGGACTTCACAAATTTAGCAACCCAAACTTACAATCTCCACCTTTGTTGTATTTGTGCCAGTATAGAATGGATTCCAGCTTAACCTCTTAAGCTTCATTTGCTCTTATTACATGTTCACAAAGAATGGAAGTAAGCAAACTTCGAGATTCAACAATCTCAAACAATCCAAAATTTTACAAGTGATATTACATTTGTTCCTGCATCAGCATGATTTACCTTTGTGCATATTTTAACTAATGTAATGTCACCTTTATCAATTATATCTCTAATAAAGTGAAACTTATCATCAACGTGCTTTGATCTATCATGAAAAACTGGGTTTTTACTTAAGGAAATTGCACTTTGATTGTCAGAACATAACTCCACCTTATTTTCCACAAGATCTAATTCATTTAACAAGCCTCTCAACCATAGTCCTTCGTTTACAGCCTTAGTGGCAGCAATGTATTCTGTCTCTGTGGAAGATAATGCAACTAATTTCTGAAGTTGAGATTTTCAGCTAATGCATGTATTATTTATCACATAAAAATATGCAGTCGTAGATTTTCTGTTATCCAGATTACCAGCAAAGTCAGAATCAACATACCCTTTTAGTTTAAAACCATCCTTACTTGTTTTGAACATAAGTCCTAAGCCACATGTTCCTTTTAAGTATTTAATCAGATTTTTCATGCATT
Organism: Fraxinus cuspidata; assembly: GCA_903798385.1. NCBI lineage: Eukaryota > Viridiplantae > Streptophyta > Magnoliopsida > Lamiales > Oleaceae > Fraxinus > Fraxinus cuspidata. The sequence goes on along the minus strand of CAIGRP010106831.1, from coordinate 1,887 downwards.
CCCAATGAAACTCACCTAGATTGCTCATAAATCTACTCAAAACACTTACAGTATAAGCTATATTAGGTCTGGAACAGACCATCAGATACATAACAGATCCAATAGCATTAGCATAAGTCACATTCAACATTCTTTTAAATTCATCTTCTGTCTTAAGAGATTGGTCAGCAGATAACTTCATGCATCCAGATAAAGGTAAGCTAACAGGTTTAGCATTTTCAACGGATAACCTTTTTATATAAGATTTCCGAGTCAAGAATAATTTTCCATTAATTATGTCCCTGATTATTTCCATGCCCAATATTTTCTTAGCGGGACCCAAGTCCTTCATTTCAAATTCTGATTTTAGCCTTTCTTTTACAGAATTGAGAGTGACAGAATTATGACAAGCCAATAACATATCATCAACATTCAGGAGAAGATAAAAGAATTCAGAATCATTATTTCTTTTAAAATAGAAACATGGATCATATTCAGATTTTTTAAATCCTAAGTCTTGTATGAAAGTGTCAAATCTCTTATACCATTGCCTAGGGCCTGTTTTAACCCATATAATGATTTACTTAATAGACATACCCGATTTCTCTTATCTGTTACTTAAAATCCTATGGGCTGTGTCATAAATATGGTTTCATCGAAAGATCCATACAAGAAGGCGGTCTTCACATATAGTTGTTCTAATTCTAGATCAAACTAAGTAACAATGGCAAGACATATTCTAATAGAAGTATATTTAACTACAAGAGAGAAAATTTTGTTGTAGTCTATCCCCTCTCTTTGAGTGAAGCTTTTAGCCACGAGTCTAGCTTTATATTTCCTGTTATTGGTTTTTAAGTCATCCTCTTTAATCTTATACACCCACTTTATCCTTTGGTTTTTCTACCAAATCCTAGGACTTATTTTTATGTAAGGAATTCATTTCATCTTTCATAGTCTCAATCCATTTCAAGGATTCTTTACATGAAATGGCCTCTTCATAAGAAGTAGGTTCAAGATCAGTGGATTCAAAAATAAACTGAGCAGATGCAAAATCTGCATAATGATATCTAGATGGAGGTCTTATTTCTTTTCTTTCTCTATCCCTAGCAAGCTGATAATCCTGCAACTCATGTGCAGATTCAAGACCCGATTGTTATCCAGAACTCCATCATCTGGATCTATGTGAAGTTCAATTTGAGGCTGCTCCACCTCAATCTGAGCCTGCTCATCAGTATTCTCTTCATTAGAGTCAATTTTGATGATAATAAAGTCATCACTGCTCAGACTTTCACTAGTTTTATCACTAAGACAAGGAAAGTCATCCTCATTAAAGATTACAGACACTTTGTAACCTCTTACATCTTTCAACCAAAGTCTATAACCTTTGACACCTTCCCCATATCCTAAGAAGACACACTTATGAGATCTAGGATCCATTTTAGAGTCATTTTGGTAAGAGTATGCTGCACACCCAAAGGTTCTAAGGTAAGAATAGTCAGGTACAAAACCAGACTAGATCTGTTCAAAGTTTTTATTATTCAGAGAGCTTGAGGGGCATCTATTTATCATGTAACAGGTAGTTTTTACTGCCTCCCCCCAAAAGACCTTAGGCATACCAGAACTAATTAGTATGCATCTAGTCCTTTCAAGAATGATTCTGTTTAATCTTTCAGCAACCCCATTTTGTTGAGGTGTATATGTGACAGTTTTATGCCTCATTATTCCCTTTTTGCTGTAGTACTGAACAAACTCTGTACTACAAAATTCCAATCCATTATCAGTTCTAAGAACCTTTATCCTTTTTCTAGTTTGATTTTCAATTAATGTACTACATTCCTTAAATGTTATGGAGGTATCAGACTTGGATTTCAGTAAGAAGGTCGAAGATTTCCTGGAATAATCATCTAT
>CAIGRP010106816.1:0-37561 GCA_903798385.1 Fraxinus cuspidata | reverse complement strand
CGACTATTAATTAAGATTTTGAGTGCAACATGACAAGTCTAATCTCGCCAAATATATGATGTAAGTTTTAATTAGGTGTTAGTTGTTTCTTGACATTATGTGAGAGAGATATCGATGGAGATAGTGAGACAAGATTGGTACACACCATGACAATAGTATTTTTCAAGGTCAAAATTGTATTTCTCAAACTTTACTACCATGCTCATGTCCTTTAGAGAAGGGTAAATATAATGTACCAACCACAATTTTATTTGTCCATTGCTTTATAAATACACAATAATTTAAAATATTTTTGATAAATAAACCAACCACTTTACAAATGTTGACTTAGGGCTTGTTTGAGATGACTTTTGCTTTTACTTTCTATAGAAAAGCTTTTAGAGAAGTTAAGTTGATTTTTGTTTGAAAATTAATTCTTAAACGAGCTTTCTATTGTGAATGGTTTTATATAAAGTTACATTGAACCAACTTCTTCTAAAAACTGTTCAATTAAAAGAAGTACTTTAATAAAATTAGTCAAAGGAATCTAAAAACAACTTTTGGATCTCAAAAACTCCTTTTAAAAAGTTCATTAAAAACAAAATATATGGTACACATCTCCCTCTCCATCAAACATATTTCTGCAACTCCATCAATTGAATACATTTACCAAAGAGATAGAGAAGCAAGAGATAGTTGTTATAAATATAGTATAATTTTGAGAGAAAATCAACGAAGACAGTGAAATCATTTTTCGTTTGTTGCGTTCTTAATTTTTTGGATTATAGTTGTTTTCAATATTTATGTTTCGTTTGACAAATTTTATAAATGGTAGTACTTTATTTTCAATCACATTCAAGTGGGCTCGCAAGTACTATTCACTTATTTATTATTCATTTATATTTATTTATAAATTAATGGTGTGTTTGAGCCACATTATTTTGGAAGAATGTATTCTGGAATAGTAGATTGATGGAGAATGTGTGGTTGAAAAAGAAGGAAAAGTTATTAGTATGATGTAAAATATTATTTTATTGAAAAATGTGTGGTTGAAAATGGGTAGAAGAATGAGAATGAAAATTTTAATCTGTACCAAACAGGGGCTAAATCATTTATATATTCTTCCCAAACGGAGGTTATAAGTTTTATTTATTTTTTTTTCTCCATCAATGAATGATTTTGTTTTTTTTTTTTGTTAAGAATTAAAGTCCCTGAATCAACTAGTCCCTGATACATCACTAAGAAATTAATTTTTTTTCTTGAAGTTTTAGATTTCGAATAATTTCAAGACTCTCTATCTATATATCTTATACATATTATTTGTTGTGTACTTAATAATGAAATATAGTAAAAGAATATATTTATGTGTGTACAATGAAGTCGTGATTTAAGTCAATTTATTTACCGTCATTTTAATAAATAGAAAAAAAGTTTAAAAATATAGTTCGATGAACAAAAATCGCGATGCAATATAACCATCCACATTGATGAACATATTCTTCTCAAATTATATCATGCAGAAAAGAGACAAACCATTAGAAACATAATTAGTATCTTCATATATTGAGTTGAACAATTAGTCGAACTTGCTTCACCTTTGAACAATTTTTTTTGAGATATCCAAACTGTCCACGTTTGACGAAAATAGAGATTTATTTTTATTCCAAATCCTTGTACAATCCAAAATGAATCAATAAAACATTGACCTCAACATGTCACAAGCCAAAATTGATTCTCCCGTCAAACTTCTTCACTTCACACATATTTTCTTTGCTTTGCAGCTTCGAACTACCAATGCTCTGATATCCCTTGTTGGGAATTGAGACGAACTTCTCTATTTGTCCACATGATCCTTGTTCAGAGAATTTATTTAGAAATCAAAATATATAAAATCAATAGAGGAAGAGATTTACGAGAAAAACTTTGAAAACGAAGAAAAGTCGCGAGCTATCAAAGACAGATACATTTTTCAATAAATTGTTGTAGAATCACATAGATTGTCTTATACGCCCCCAAAATATTAATATTAGATCGGGTGAAACTACAAATGATCCCAAATCTCACTGCAAGATACTCCATGACTATCTCAAACTTTGTCATAAATAAAACACTAAGGGAAAACCTATATTTATAGGGACACAGAGAAAGGTTTTTAGTTCTAATCAATGTGGGATTCTAAACAGTCCCATTATAATTTAAAAAAAAATCAAATATTCTATTGTAATTGAGATACACATATAAAATCATATTCTAATTGAACTAGACAAAGTCAAATTTCCAACAAAGAGGAACTTGTAGTTCGAAAACGTAAAGGATGTGTCTAGAGTATAATGGAATAGTCAATGTAACGATAGATAAGATTTTAATTTTTTAAATATAGTTCAATATTTACTGGCGTGTTTTGTACACCTTACTCAATAGACTTGAATGATACAATCTATTTTTTTTTTTTATATTTTTATTATTAATGCTATCAAATATTATCGAACACACCTTATCAAACATGTCAATAATTCACTTTAAGCATGCCAAAAAGGTAATATTATGACCAAAAAAATGCTCTACTCCACTTCTAGACTTCCTACAAGGCCCTCTTCACAGTTCCGACTCGCACATTCACACAAAGGTTAAAGAATTTTAGTGGTCCCCTGATGCTAAAATCAGTATTTAAAAAATACAAGAGAAACCACTCGAAGTTGATAATAATCAATAGATCATACCAGCTTTTTAGCTCTGACAATGTTTTTGGAGTCTTTAGTTTTTATTAGACTCCTACTTCCTTTAAGGATCGTACAGACCACAGCTTATACTTAGGTTGCTTCCTTGGCTCTTTAATGTGATTATCATTACAATAGTTCTGATAGCCTCGAATGTCACTGTTTTAATCGGGTCTTAGCAACCTTAAACCAGTAGAAGACTGGGCCTTTAATGAGCCTAATCCAAGTATTTTGACATGGACTTTTGGGTTATGAACTCGTAAATAATTTTGGGAATTTAGCTAAACGTGCACTTTGTAAGTGAAGAAGTAGAGCCAATCAGTATTAATTTAAACATCTATATATGAGAATCTCATTATATAAAAAAAAAAAAATTCATGCAAATCAAGAAGAATGATACAAAATGGATATATTATGAATTTTTTAGCACTCAGCTTCTAGTAAAATTTCATCAATATAACTCAACCTCAATTAGCAATTAGATCGCTCATTTTAATTTTTTACACAATAGATTATTAGATTTGTAATGAGAAAATTCTGATATTGAATAATTGAGAGAGGCTGAAATTGTATTCATTCAATCTACGAAAATTTGTAGAGTGAGGATTCTATAAATACAAAGAAATAGAATCATTTTCTAACTAACTTCCTAACTAATTTTCCATGAAAAATAAATACAAAACTGATTCAATACAACTATGCAAAACCAATCCAACTAATTCCCTTCTAGATCCTTCCTCTCTGGCTGCTTTGTCATTTGTTCTCGTTGGTTTCCTTGCTGCTGGTAGTCTTCCAGCTGGTTCAGTTGATGCACAACTGGTAGTTTCAATAACCCCCCGCAAGATGGAGAGTAGATCTTCACACTCCCATCTTGGATAAGCAAGAATAAAAACTTTGTGAATTCAAAGACTTAATAAAGATGTCTGCGATTTGTGATGCACTAGGAACATGTTGAGTGATGATACTACCATCTTGTATCTTGTCTCGAACCAAATGACAATCAAGTTCAATATGTTTTGTTCTCTTATGAAATACCGGATTTGTAGCTATGTGAATAGCAGCTTTATTGTCACAATTCAAGATAGCTGGTTGGGGATGGTCAATGTTCAAGTCCTTAAGTAAATAGCCAAGCCAAGTAAGTTCGCAACAGAGGTTTGCCATTGCTGTGTATTCGGCTTATGCTGAAGATCTAGACACCATATGTTGTTTCTTTGATTTCTATGTTATTAAGGCTTCCCCAATGATCACACAATAACGAGTTATTGGTCTTCTAGTGTCCATACATGCTCCCCAATCTGAATCACAGTAGCCTTCTAGTTGTAATTTTGATCTTGTAGGATAGATGAGTCCTTGTTCAGGTGCCCTTTTGATGTAACTCAACACCTTATGAGCAACATGTAAATGTGGGATTCTAGGATTTGCAATAAATTGACTGAATAGCTGAACTGAATATGTAAGGTCAGGCCTGGTGATGGTCAAGTTTAGCAACCTTCCTACTAACCTCTGTAAAGTGACGGATCATGCAATAGTTCTCCTTCATCTTTGCTGAGCTTCATATTCTGATCAAGGGAAATTCTATCAGGGGCTAAACCAATGGTCCTTGAATCTGCTAGGATGTCTAAAGCATACCTCCTTTGGCATATGAAAATTCCCTCTTTAGAACTTGCCACTTCAATGCCTAGAAAATACTTCAATTTTCGTAGATCTTTGATTTTGAATTTCTCATGGAGTGAGACTTTGAGCTTATTGATGGAGTCAATGCAATTACCAATGACTATTATATCATCTACATATACTAGAATGGCAGTGTAATTATTATTAGTTAGCCTAGTAAATAGACTATAATCTGCCTTCGACTGGGTATATCCTTGCTCAACAATGAAGATGGAAAGTTTAGAATACCATTGGCATGAAGCTTGCTTTAATCCATACAAACTCTTGCGTAACTTGCACACCTTATTTCCACTGTCATTGGGATAACCTGGAGGCAATTCCATATAAACATCTTCATCCAAGTCTCCATGTAAAATTGCATTATTTACATCAAATTGTTATAAACTTCATCTCTTGATTGTTGCTACTACTAGTAAGGATCTATGGTGGTTAATTTTACCACAGGGGAAAAAGTTTCGTGATAGTCAAGTCCCTTATGTTGAGTGTATCCCTTTGCCACCAGACGCGCCTTGTATCTTTCAATATTTCCACTGGCATTAAACTTCACCTTATATACCCATTTACATCCTGTAGTCTCTTTTTCAATTGGTAGATTGGTCAGTACCCAAGTATCATTGAGCTCAAGTGACTCAACTTAGCTCTCATAGCAGCACGCCACTCAGGAGAAGTGATGTCTTCTGGGTAAGTTTTAGGCTCTGAATGAATGATTATTGAAATTGCAAAAGCACAATGAGATGTAGATAACCTTTTGAAATGGGAGAGATGAAGAGGCCTGTTGGCACATGAAGTCTTCTAAGTGAGGGGAAGCCTTGCGAATTCTACTTGACCTATGAGGCAAGTGACTTGCAATGGGAAGATTTGATTCCAAAGTATCAGTGATAGGTTCAGGGATATCATTATTGGTTTCTTCATGGAGATTGGGAGATTGAGTATATGGTGAATCATTTTAAGTGTTATGTTCAGCACACTGAACATTATCAGTGATAGAGTTCATGGGGTGCTGAGTATCATCAAAGAAAGAGCTTATATGATAATTGGAGATATTAGGAATTTTCATGAAACTTAAATGACTGAAATCAATTGAGGGAGTAGAGTTGTTGGATTTAATATCTTTGAATGGAAAGTATCTTCATGGAAAATCACATTTCTTGAAACAAAGACTTTCTTTGTTCTTAAATCTAGCAACTTGTAACCTTTTACTCCAAAAGTATAACAAATGAAGACAAATTCCCTAGACCTAGGATCAAACTTATGTCTTCCACTAACAAGAGTGGTAGCAAAAGCAAGGCATCCAAAGATTCTTAAGCGACTATAATTTGGCTTGACCTGAAACAGAATTTCAAAAGGAGTCTTGTGAGTTAAATTAGGTGTTGGTGTTCTATTTATGAGGTATACAGCTGTCAAAACAAAATCACTCCAGTATTTTAAAGGAAGGCCACATTGAAACCTTAAGGCCCTTGCTACATTCAAGATGTGTTGGTGTTTCCTTTCTACCACAGCGTTTTGTTCCAGTGTTTCAACACAAGTTTTTTGGTGCAATATACCCTTTTTAAGTAAAACTCTGTCATATTAAATTCTCCACCATTGTCTATTTTGATGGTTTTGATTCTTACTTTAAATTGATTTTCAACCATAGTGCAAAAATTTTGTAGAGCTGTGGTAGCTTCAGATTTGAAACTTAGCATATAGATCCAAGTGTATCTACTAAAATCATCAAAAATAGAGACAAAATACTTAGAACCATCCTTGTTGATTTCATTAAGAACCATATTTGCTGATTTCATTACAAGGTCCCCAAATGGCACAATGGATTAATTCAAAACATTCTCCTGTTTTGTGATGATTACCACCAAATGGCAGTTTATTTTGCTTTGCTAATGGACAAATAGGACATTGATTGATACTAGATAATGCAGTGATGTGAAAATTTCCATCAGGACTGAAGTTAGGATAAGAAGAGTGGCCTAATATGTAGTGCCATAGCTGATTCTTTATGGTTCTTAGCAATAGATATGGAGGAAGATGATATGCATTTGAACTGTTTGAAGGCTTTTGACAAGACTGAAGAAGAAACTGACTTGCTCACCATGCGGTACAACCCATCTTTCACCTCATCCATTCCAATCGTTCTCTAAGTCGAAAGGTCCTGGATATAACAACAATTAGGAAGAAAAATAAGACAACAATTTAGAGATTGAGTTAGTTTTCTTGATGAAATAAAATTAAAAGTGAAGCTAGGAATGCAAAGCACATTATGTAAAGTTATAGAATTTGATATCTTGATAGTTCCCACATGTGTGACTGGAACCTTTTCTCCATTTGGCAAAGCCACAGAGCAAGCTACTTTGGCTTGCATAGATGTAAAAAGGGAGATAGGGCAGATCATGTGATCTGTTGCATTATTATCTAGAATCCATGGTGTTTTGAAATTGGTTTTATGATTGTGATGAAATGCAGTCAAACTTAATGGTATACCAGATAATTTATGATTGAACTCATTTGATGAGGACGAGTTAACAGGTGTTTGAGTATTATTGGATGAGGAAGCTAGTTGCTGAGAGTTTTCTGTTGCCTTGAGAAGTGCCATCAACTGCTAGTACTGCTCTGACTCAATGATACTTGAACTTTATCCTTCAATACCTTCTGATTAAGTGTTGAACCTGCAGAGATCATGTAAGCAGCAAATTTCCCTTTGTCACTGAACTTGTGCCCTGATGGAAAACTATGAAGTTTGTAGCATTTATCCACTAAATGTCCTGGCATTTGGCAATGAGTGCATGATGGTTTGTTTGGATTTGCCTTGAAGTATCTATCAAGGGAGTTACCTACAACCTTGCAATAGTGCAATAATATCTGTCTCTTTTCTGTGATGGGAAATTTTGGCTTCCTCATTCTCTGAAGTTTCTCCTGCTTAGGAAAGCCATAGGATTTGAGCTGATAGCACTTGGATTAGAAATTTCCCGTCTCTTCTTCTCTTGTTGGATCAAAGAATACAACTCATTTAGGCTGGGAAATGGTTTAATCAATAGAATTTGAGCCTTAATTTCTCTGTAATTCTCATTCAGCCCCATTAAAAACTTCATAACCCAGTCCCTTTGGTAGTTCTAAATTACTGTTTTTAAACCTCCACAAGTGCATCTGGGAGTCATCTCGTAATTTAATAGCTCGTCTAAGAAAATTTTGAGCTTGGAGTAGTAAATGCTTACAGAATCCCGGTTCTGTATCAAGACTCTGATATCCTTCTTAATTTCAAATATGCGTTGAGCATTTTGCTGAAAGAACCACTGTTCTAGATCCAGCCAAAGGAGGTGAGCTGTTTTTGCACATATCGTGCTGTTCTTGACGTCGATTGCCATGGCGTTCTGCGTCCATGTTATCACTATGTCATTGCATCTAAGCCAATATTCCATCAATTGATTATTGGGATCCTTTGGTTCACATAAAGTTCCGTCAATGAATTCTAGTTTATTTTTTATCCTTAATTACTGGAGTAATAATTACTGGAGTCCAGAACATGAGTAACCAACATCGTTGTTCCTCCATTATTGCTGCCAATGTAGTAAGGATTGCTTGGATGAGTGGGATCGTGAGGAGCAATGCTCAAATTTCTTTCATCAGTTTGCTTTGGATTTTGAGTACGGTTTGGATTGGTTTGCATCAGTGGGAGTATTTGATTCCTCCATTCATGCTCTGATACCATATTAGATTTATAATGAGAAAATTCTGATATTGAATAATTGAGACGATGCTGAAATTGTATTCATTCAATCTATCGAAATTGTACAGTGAGGATTCTATAAATACAAAGAAATAGAATCATTTTCTAACTAACTTCCGAACTAATTTTACATGAAAAATAAATGCAAAACTGATTCAATACAACTATGCAAAAACCAATCCAACTAGTTTCCTTCTAGATCCTTCCTCAGTGGCTGCTCTGTCATTTGTCCTCGTTGGTTTCCTTGTTGCTGGTAGTCTTCCAGCTGGTTTAGTTGATGCACAGCTGGAAGTTTCAATATAGATTGCTCCAATTCTAAACCTAATGTCATTATTTTACGTTCTCGTTAGAGCTAACGTATTATGCTAACAAGACACTCCTTAAATTTTGATATTGTAACTTTTCATATTTATGTTACACCGTTAGTGTAACTTTTTGGCTTATGAAATTGTCTTTACTTGTTAATAAACTCAAGTTGTTAGTAGCAACAGAAAAGTAAATATATCCTTTCAATTCTTTTGTATGTACTCTAGTTTTTCTTATTTTCTTACTTTATTTGCTATACTTTAGCCCAATATGTCGGGAGAGATGCAAACAAATAAACACACAGCAGAATAATTCTTCTCCCAAAAATAAATAAGTAAAACGCATTTCCTGACGATTCTATTTGTTGAAAATATTCTAAAAAAAATAATCACACCAAATCACAAGAACACACACAATTATTTTAACTGGAAAAACTTTCCCGGCGAGAGGAATAAAAATCATGGGATCCAATCTAGTAAAAACCTCCACTATCGATCAAATAATGGGTACGCAAAGTCTTCTCTTATCACAACTAGAGGTTACAACATATATTTCTTCAAGATAACAAAGATCTTGGCAAAATAATATGAAATAGGAAAAATATACCAACAAATCCGATTACTATTCACACACATTAACCATTGTTATCTATCTCAAAATCCGATCTCCACCATTAGATTGTAGTACTATGTCTTGTGGATCTCTTCTACAAATTTCAGCTCGATTCGACCACAGACGACTCGGGATCGGAGCTTTGATGAAATCTGAGTGCAAATAAAAAATAAATGTTTCCCTTTCTTTTCAAAAACGGGTTAAACTCCTATTTTCTCCAATCTTTCTATATTTATATTCATCATTAGGATTAACAATCTAATTGGCTTTAGGCTATAATAAAAAACTCCAAATATGGGCTTTCCTCCTTATAAGAGAAAATAACCCAACAAATCTCCCCCTTCTGACCATGGGGAGGAATTCGACATTCCAGGAATTGAACAACAATCTTCAAGCTTTTTCTTTGGTAGTGGTTTCGACAACATATCAGAACCATTATGACCAGTATTAACTTTCTCAAGTTCCAACAACTTCTTATTCAATGCATCCCTGATCCAATGGTATTGTACATCAATATGTTTCGATCTTACATGAAAACTGGAATTTTTAGCAAGATGAATAGCACCTTGGCTATAAAAAATAACACATACCTCTGCTGCTTGAAACCAAGTTTTTTCGTGAATTTCTTTGTCCATAGCAACTCTTTAGTTGCCTCTATTGTTATAATGAAATCTGCCTTTGTCATGAAAAAGGCAATACACTTTTGAAGTTTTGATTGCCAACCTACAACTCCACATGCAAAATTAATCAAATGACTTGATGTAGACTTGTGGGTATTCACATCTGCTGCCATATCTGCATCTGTGTAGCCAACTAACAACAGTTGTCCATTTTCAAAACCAAGTCTCAAACTGGAAGTGCTTCGAAGATACCTCATGATTCACTTAACTGCATTCCAATGCTTCCTTCCTGGTTTTGATAAGAAATGACTAACTACACCAACTGCATGGGCTATATCTGGCCATCGCATACATCAAATTTTCTGCGCTGAGGCGTAATGACCTCTTTTCATGCCTTCCTTTTCCTTATCTGCAGAAGGACATTGCTCAATGTTCAATCTGAAGTGGGAAATAGCTAACCACTTTAGCATTGTCCATACTAAACCTCTCAAGCACTTTGTTAATGTATTCTTCCTATCAAATATAACTTCTTGGCACTCCTTTCACAACTGATTCTTATGCCAAGGATCTTTCTTGTTGTCTAAAGTCCTTTATAGCAGAAAACTTACTCCAATTGTTTCTTCAACCTGTCAATTCTTGAAGCATTCTTACCAACAATTAACATATTGTCAATATAGAGAAATAAAATGATAAAATCATCATTAGCAAATTTCTGAACAAATACACAGTGATCAAAAATTGTTTTCTTCTAGTCTTGCTCATCCATAACAGACTCAAACTTCTTATACCACTGTCTCTGTGTTTACTTCAGGCTATAAAGACTTTTCTTTGGCCTACACACGCAATCTTCTTTCCCTTTCACTTTGAAACCCTCGGCTGCTCCATATAAATCTCCTCTTCCAAATCACCATGAAAGAAGACAGTTTTCACATCCATCTGTTCAACTTCTAAGTCAAGACTAGCTGTTAGGCTGAGAACAGTACGAATAGATGACATTTTAACATCTGGAGAGAAGATCTCGTCAAAATTAACACATTTTCTCTTACCAAACTCTTTTACCCTTAGACAACTTCACTAAATCGAAGGTATGGTTATCGTGCAATGATTTCATTTCATCTTGCATTTATGTTCATCTTCCATGACTTCTGCATAACTCTCGGGTTCTCCCTCGTCATTAAATAACACATACTGCTCCGTTGAATACCGTATAGATGTTGATCTTTGGTAGACCTCCTGAGTAAAACCTCTGGTGGAACTTTTGGTGTAATATCTGGCACTATTAACTACTCATCAGTCTCATCATATGCCTGAGCCTACAAGGGAGTATCAACATCACATATACCCTATTGCCATCTTGAACATCATTCTCAACCTAAGCTGGTAAATTCTTCATTAGAACCAAATCCACATCAATCAAACTATGACCCTTCTGAGTATGGATTTCTCTGCTTTCTCAATATCCTGAATCGCCTGATCTTCAACAAACACGACATCTCTGCTTCCTACAATTTTCTTCTCAACTGGATCATAAAGCCTGTATCCAAACTCATTTTGACCATCAAGAACACATTGTCATGTTTTCACATCAAGCTTGGACTTTTCATCTTTAGGAACATGCACAAATGCTTTACACCCAAACATATGCAAATTATCCTAGGAAACATCCTTACCATTCCAAACTCTGTTTGGTACATCATACTATAAAGGAAGATAAGGTGTAAGATTCAACACATGTACGATCGTGTTCAATAACTCACCCCAAAAGAACCTTGGCAACTGGCTTGAGAAAGTAAACATCTCACACTCTCAACTATTGTTCTGTTCATCATTTCAGCTATTCCATTCAATTGAGGAGTTTTTGGAGTTGTCTTTTGATGCCGGATTCCCTTCTATCTGCAATAATAATCAAAATGACCAAAATACTCTTTCCCATTATTTGTTTGGATGTGCCTCAGCTTTTTCCTAGTCTGTCTCTCAACCAAGGCCCGGAATTGTTTAAATACAGTCAACACTTAGTCTTTTATCTTCAAGGTATAAACCCATAATTTACTTGAATGATCATCTATAAAGTAACTGGAGCCTCCAAGTGTTTTCGTCTTTATAGGTACACATAATCTGAATGTTCCAAATTCAGTATTTATGAGTTTATTGAATGAAGGAAATTCTTAAAAGAGACTATGTCCTACTTCCCAGACAAACAGTGAATACACCTTTTCAAATATGTACTTTTCAGTCCACTTAGTATACTTTTCTTTCCCAATATAGCTAATCATTTCTCACTCATGAGGAAGTCTCTTATGCCATAACTCTATTGTATCATCATCCTCCATTGCATTAACAATGTTACTGGAGAACTTTGCCTGCAAAACATAGAATGTAGAGACCTTTTTCCTCGAGTCACAACCATAGTGCCCCGAGTGAGCTTCCACTAGCCATTACTAAAGGTACTAACATACCCATCATCATCAAATTTTTCTACAAAATCAAGTTTAAACGAATGTTTGGAATATGCTTCACATCTTTAAGAACCAACCTTAAATAATTACTCATATCCAAATACACATCTCCAATACCAGTAACTTTAACCAAGCCATAATTACCCATCTTTATAGTTTCGAAATCACTAAATTTATAAAATGTAAAGAAATCCTTCTGCGATGTAGCATGAATGGAGGACCACTGTCAATCACCCAATTGGTTTCATGACTTGCAAAATTCATCATCTCATAATCGTAAATAATGAGGAAGTATTAGGAATGGTGGTAGTAACTCTATCATCACCATCTTTGGCATCCTCATTTTTCGCATCATTCTCTTTTTCATTCTTATTTTCTTTCTTCCATTGCTTGTAATTTTTCTTGTCGTGTCCCTTTTTTCACAATGATAACACTCGACACTTGCAAACTTATTTGACTTGCCTCTGCTTCAGTCTCTATTTTTGGGACATTTGTTCTTACTCCCCCCTCGTTTCTGTAACTAGGACCTTTGACTGCGAAGAAGATCTTTGTGATTTTCTTCTCATATCTTCATTTAACAAATAGCTCTTGGCCAGATCCATTGTGAAGACACCATTAGGAGCAGAGTTAGATAATGAAATTCTTAGCATCTCCTATGAGTCTGGTTATGAACCAAGCAACCATAACCCCTAAATCTCATATTCAAACTTAATACCCATTTCAGCCAACTAATTAATAATTCTTTAGAATGTATTCAAATGATCAGTTAAAGGAGTTCCATTCTGGTATCTCAACTCCATCATCTGCTTAATCAGAAACATTTTATTATTTCCAATCTTTCTAGGATACAATTGTTCAAGCTTACTCCATAGAGTACAACCATGTGTCTCCCACTAACATGGTTCAAAACATTATCATCTACCCACTGCCTGATATACCCATAGACTTGTTGATGCAACAAACTCCATTTTTTATCTGACTTGTTATTCAGTTTTTCAGCTGCAAACACGGATAGGTAATAATCTTTCACATAACGAAGATCTTCCATTTTTCCTTTCCATATGTGATAATATATATCATTCAGGTTAATCATTTTACTCAAATTCGCTTCAATTATCGAAAATCCAAATCTTAAAATATGGCTTTGATACCACTTGTTGGAAGAGATGTAAACAAATAAATACAAAACGGAATAATTCTTCTTCCAAAATTAAATAAATAAAACGTATTTCGTGACAATTTTATATGCTGAAAATATTCTTAAAAAAACAAATCACAAAAACACACAATTATTTTATGTGGAAAAACTTCCCCGACGTGAGGAATAAAAACCACGAGACCCAGTCCAATCAAAACCTCCACTATTGATCAAATAATGGGTACACATCTTCTCTAATCACAACTAGAGGCTACAACATATATTTCTTCAAGATAACAAAGATCATGACAAAACAATATGAAATAGGAAAAATAGACCAACAAATCCGGTTACTATTCATGCACATTGGTCAATGTTCCTGAACTCAAAATCTGATCTCCACCATTCAAATTGTAGTTCTATGTCTTATAAACTTCTCCTCCAAATTTCAGCTTGATCAGACCAAGGACCATTGCCAACTCAGGATCGAAGCTTTGATGAAATTTGGCGTAGAGAAAATTTTTTCCCCTTTCATTTAAACAACGGGTTGGACTCCTATTTTCTCAAATCTTCTTGTACATATATTCATCATTAAAGTTAACGACCTAATGGGTTTCGGGCTATAATATAAAATCCCAAATATGAGATTTCCTCCTCATAAGAGTAAATAACCCAACACAATATACATACATGTATACCTTCCACGTTGTTGGGGTTGGAGCAACCAGCCACCGATCAAGCGAGCATGTAAATTGAGTTGTATAGATTTTTCTATTGTATCACTAGCTAATTATCTATAAATACATACACATTTATACCTTCAACTAACATGCAACAACCTTTCAGAAGGCCATATTAATTGTTGATCCCAAAACGATACAAACCAGCTGATCGAAAAATCGTAAAAACTCAAAATTGCAGAAAACTTAAAGAACACGAGACTCAAGACATGTTTTCCCCTGAAAGGGCTCGAATGTTTAGTCAAACAACCTAATCACCCGTTGAGCATATGTCAAAAGATATTGCTCCAGATTCACTAATCTCTACCAAGAAATAGTACATAAATGTACGAAGAAATCAGAGATTTACTTAAGAAGTTCTTTCTAGCCTATCTATTACAAATCAGTAATCAATACTTAGAAATCTCTAAACGATCGTACATAAAAACCCTCATTCTTACTAAAAAAAAAATAGAGATTACAATACAAAGATCAAAGTTACAGATATTCAGAGAAACCCTAACCCACACGGAGAAAAGAACAATTCAACCAACGGAGAAGACGAATGTAAGGGCCAAGTATAATATCTATCCATATCAAACAGTAAAAATCCAGGGCCAAGATTAAGCCACATGTACATCAGATCGCAACCCACTTCAAAGAGGCAAAAACGTATAACTTGAAACACATTTTAAATAAATAGGCCTCAAACCCGATTTAAAAATTAAGACAGCCCAACATGCTAAGTAAATAGTGAAGCAACCCAATCATTTAACAATCTCCATCTTGCTGAACTATTACTTGGTATCAACTAATGGATCTAGACATTACTCATCTTCATTTGCTCTAAGTACTTGTAAAGAATTTTTTTAAAGTTATTTCAATTTTCAATAAACAAAGCTTGATATTCTAAATATCACTACATCACTGCCTTCATGTGATGTTTATAATTTTCAATCAGTTCCTTAATTTATTAAGAGTTAGAATTTTGGTTCCTAAATCAGAGGGATTGTATTCTTTAGGAATTTTTAACTAAACAGATCAAACATTTTTCAACCATATTTTTCACAAAATGAAACTTTATATCCATATGCTTTGTTCTATCATGGTATACATGATTTTACTAAGATGAATAGCACTTTGATTATCAATATAAATCCTAATAGAATCATTCATAAAAACAATTTCATTTAATAACCCTCTAAACCAAATACTTTCTTTAACAGTATCAGAAGCAGCAATATATTCAGTTTCAGTATAAGACAAAGCAACCAATTTTTGCAGTTGAGATTTCCAACTAATGTATCCACCACACAAAGTAAAAATATAAGAGGATGTGGATCTTCTCCTATCTAAGTCACCAGCAAAATCAAAATCAGTGTATCCTTTATTTCTTCTTTTAAACATTAACCCTAAGTCAAAAGAACTTTATAAGTATTTTAACATCCACTTTATAGATAACTATGTGTGTTTCACTTGCATTTGCCATAAACCTACTTAAAATACTAATGCCATAAGTTAGGTCTGGTACATACCATAAGGTACATAATAGATCCTACAACATTGGCATAAAGGATATTTTCTATTATTCTCAATTCATCAATTTTAGGTGATTGATCACTAAACAGTTTAAAACTATTAGCAATAGGCAAGGAAACATGTTTATACTCAATAATAGAAAATTTCTCAAGTATTTTCTTCACATATGAGCATTATTTTAAAACTAAGATGCAATTATTTCTATCCCTTCTTATTTCCATTCCAAAAATCCTTTTAACTTGACCCATAACTTTCATTTCAAATTAAGATTTCGATTTCAATTTAAAAAAATCTATTTCAAATCTATCATTACAACCAAGTAACATGTCATCAACATATAATAACAAGTAAATGGATTCAGGTCCACCTGACATTTGATAGGAGAAACATAAGTCATAATTGCTTTTAACAAAATCCAAATAGTGTACATAAGAGCAAATTTTATATACCACTGCCCGAGGACTTGTTTTAGCTCATGAAGAGACTTTTCAATAAACAAACCTTATCAGTTTTTTATTTAACTTCATAACCCATTGGTTGATTCAAATATATCACCTCATCAAGATCACCATTAAGAAATGCCGTTTTAACATCAAATTAAACCAATCCAGTCAAAGTGTGAAGTTAATGCTAACAAAATTATGATAGAAATATACTTTGCAACTCGTGAAAATATTTCATTGTAATACACTCCTTCTCTTTGAGTAAAACCTTTGGTCACTAATCTGTCTTTATATCTCTTATTTTCTATATTAAAATCTCCTTGTTTGATTTTGAAAATTCACTTACAGTCTATTACCTTCTTATCTTTAGGTCTGTTAACTGAAACACAGGTTTTATTCTTAACTAACAAGTCAATTTCCTTATTCATGGCTTCTTTTTAGAACTTAGAATCTGAGCAGTTAACAACTTCCTCAAAAGTAGTAGGCTCAGAATTTAAGGTGTCTAATGTAGAGAATAGAGTTACAAAATCATCATTACTGAATCTAGTTGAAGGATTCTGTTCTTTCTTTCTCTATCTCTTGTAAGTTGATAAGTAGCAAGAGATGGGTTAATATATTTGGTTTCGATTTCCGTTTCACTTTGATCATGATTTATTTCAGATTGAATAGTCTCTACTTCATTCAAATCATCTTGATTAGCATCATTTTCAATTTGATTTTCCAAAATAGTCTCTTTAACAAGTGCAGATTCATTAGATTTCAAGTTTGGTGAGTTATTGCAATGCATGGCATTTTCATTAAAAATGGCATTTCTGCTAATAATCACCTTAAAACCATTTTGGCCTTTGACCCAAAGTCTATAACCTTTAGTTTCCTTTTCATAGCCTAGGAAAATCCATTTTAAGGATCTAGGTTCAAGTTTACATTCACTTTGATGAGAATAGATTGTGCAACCAAAAACTTTAAGTCTACTATAGCCTAGTATCTTTCCTGACCAAAGTTTTTCAGGGACTGAAAACCAATAGTACTAGATGGATTTCTGTTTATAAGATAGGTGGTAATTTTTAGAGCTTCTCCCCATAAAAAATTTGACAAACAAGAGCCGTGCAACATACATTTGACCTTTTCCAATAAGGTCATGTTCATCCTCTCAGCAACACCATTTTGTTGAGTGGTATATGTTGTTGTTCTATATCTTAAGATTCTACTCTTTTTACAAAAGGAATCAAATTCAAAATTACAAAATTTTAGTCCATTATCAATACTATGTGCTTTGATTTTCTTATTTGTTTGATTTCATTCATCAATTTCCATTGTTTGAAAGTCTGAAAAGTATCAGATTTTTGTCTTAAAAGAATAGTTCATATTTTCCTTGAAAAATAATCTAATATTAGCAGATAGAATTTAAATTCACTTAAGGTATTTACAGAAGTTGGACCCCGTAGGCCAGCATGTAAATAGTCCAAAATAAAAATGGATTTATGGATTCCAGTTTTGAAAGGTAATCTTTCTTGTTTTCCAAATATACAATCTTCACAAAAATCTAGGAGTTGTTTTCTTCTTGTTTCAGTTTTGTGTTTTGTGTTTTGAGTGTCCATTTTGAGATTGTTAAAAATGTGTTCCTTTTGACATTTTGAAAAATTGTTTTGAAAACACCCAAAACGCATTTTAAAAATTTTGACTTGATTATAACTTAAAACGACAAATTTGTCATTTTGTGTTTTTTTTTTTTGGAAAATTTTTAACTTGTTTTCAAAAACGTGTTTTCGAAAATAGGAAAGAGAACGCGTTTTCACTGTTTTGAAAAATTGAAAAATAGAAAACGACTTAAAAATGATAAAGAAAATAGGCTCCTAGCTTACAGTTGTAGAGCTGTGACCTTCTATAGGTTCAACATAAACAATGTAAATTCCATTTACATTAGGAGAGGAGATAACATCTTAATTATCATAATTCAGTTTTATGGGGCCTTTGTGAATCAATATATTGCATTTGTCATCTAATTGTCCTAAAGATAGTAGATTTCTTTTAAGTTCAGGCACATATCTGGTGTTATTCAACTCAAGTATATAACTGTTATTTAACTACAGTTTCAATTTTCCAATTCCTTTAATAAGACAATTTATGTAATTTCCCATCTGAATTTGTCTTCCATTGAGATCAACAAGCTCAGAAAATCATTATTTAACGGGACACATGTGGAAAGTGCAGCCAGAATCAAGGACCCACTCATTTGGGTCTTTTCTAGTTGTACTAATAAGGACAACACCCTGAATACCAAGATCATTCTTGCAAGCAATGGCTGCAGAACCATTTGAATTTTTCCTTTCTTCCATATCAGAAAATTTCTCAAATCAATCATTTAATAAGTATCTCGTTTTCCCACAATAATAACACTTCCTGACTTGATTCTTGGTTTTCACTTGATTTTTATTTTTATCTTTGAATTTCTGATTTAAAGGTTTTCCTTTATAGGTAGAATTGAAATTTCACAGATTGTTCTTCTTACTTTGGTTCAGTTTTTCTTTTATATGTAACCCTTCACCAATTTAGTATCTTTGAACTCAATTTTTTGTTCAGGTTCTTTATTCCTTAAGTGAGAAATTATAATATCAACAATAAGATATTCTCTCCCATATTCTAAAGCATTTTTGATGTCTCTGTATTTATCACTTAGTGAATTCAACAGGCCAACAATTTGTTGGTCATAAGAAAGTTTCTCATCACAGTTGGCTAAATCTTGAATTAATTTTGTGTATTTGTTAATGTTTTCTTCTAGTCCGTGGGATGAGTCAAACCCAAAGTTATAGAACTGCCTTAGAAGGTAACACTTATTAGTCATAGTTTTAGTTAAGTGCAGAGTTCCTAACTTAGCCCATAAGGAAGATTTGCGTAGTAGTGGTTTACCAACTTTCCTAATCACACTATGAGACAGGCGAAGAAAGATGGAACTCTAGGAAATTTCATCTAGTTCTTGTCTACTATGAGAACTAATCTTAGCAGCCAAGACCCATTAAGAACAGCATTACATCTCCATTACCATTTCGTATCTCAACTTCAAATTTCAGTGTAATTGACATATTGACAAGTATGTTCACAAAATTACAGTTATACAACATATTGAGTATTGTTAATTCAAGAAGCTCAATAGAATTATAGAAAATATGAATGTCAAAATAAGGCATGTGAAAACAATTGTGCCTACTTATCATGTAATTCACACAATCACAAATATTGCAGCTAAAGAACATAATTGTCTATTTAAAACGGGTTTAAAGAGTGGTAACTCTGGATACCACTACTCCATTAGATTCCCAGATCCTTACAGGAGATCTCGGACAAAGAAAAGTAATGGTAGATTACCAAAATTAATAAGAACAGTTAACACGTAAGGGGTGAGTATAGAAAATACTAGTGTTTGAAATCTCAAAATTTCAAAATGAAAAGAGAAATCAGAAAATACCAAAGTGGAATCAAGAATCTCAAATTAAGTACAGGAACCCAACGAGTTACAATGACTTAGTAACATTTAGCAGTGAGTCAGGAACTCAGCAGGAATCAGAGTGAGTTAACTCAACTCGCCAAACTCAGTACGAGTTATAAGATCCACTAGAACTCGGTGAAGAGTCAAACCAGAATTGCCAGTACACAGTATAAACAACAGATCTAAACAAGTTAAAAACGAGTTAGAATGTTTTGAAGATACAGAGAATTTTTAGTCTAAAAAACAATATACGATCTCAAAAGATCTTATGGATCTAACCCAAAAAATACCAAATTATCACTAAATGATCCAAACAAAAGTTGAATTGAGATTAGATCAACAAACAAAAAATTTCATAAACCGATTTCTAACGCAAACCTTCAAGAACAAACTAGATATGTTATTTTATCAAAAAATTTAAAATTAGGGTTTTCAAAGAAAAAAGTTCTAAGCCAATTTTTTTTTAAAAATGAAGCTTTGATACCACTTGGTCCCAAAACGATACAAACCAGTAGATTGAAAAATCGTAAAACCTCAAAATTGCAGAAAACTTAAAGAACACAAGAAGTCAAGACTTGTTTTGCCCTAAAGGGCTCGGATGTTTAGTCAAACGACCCACACTTTGAGCATCTGCCAAGAGATATTACTCCAAAATTCATTAATCTCAACCAAGAAATAATATAGAAATGTATGAAGAAATCTCTTAGTTCTTTCTAGCCTCTCAATTACAAATCAGTAACTAACACTCAGAAGTCTCTCAAAGATTGTACATAACAACCCTCATTCTTACTAAATAAATAGAGATTACAACACAAAGATCAAAGTTACAGATTTTCAGAGAAATCCTAACCCACACAGAGAAAAGAACTATTCAACCAACGCAATAGACTAACGTAAGGGCTAAGTATAACACCTATCCATATCAAACGGCACAAATCCAGGGTCAAGATTAAGCCACGTGTACGGCAGATCGCAACCCACTTAAAAGAGGTAAAAGTGTGTAACTTGGAACACATTTTAAAGAAATGGCCTCAAACTCGGTTTAAGAATTAAGACAGCTCAATATGCCAAGTAAATTGTGAGGCAGCCCAATCATTTAACATTAATCAGCCCAACAATCAATTTAATACTCACAAATAGCAATACAATACAAATTTTAACTCAAATGTTAGGAGATAAAGGTAATTACTATTTTATTCATAGCTATAGTTAGTTTATTTTGTTATGATTTGTAGCTATCATATTGTTGTATTAGGTTCTCTATAGATATTGCAGTAAACAACATTACAAGAATCAATACAAACTCTAATTATTGACATGGTATCAGAGCCTAATATGGCTACTTAAAAACAACTTTTCTTCCTTTTTCCTTCTGCTCTTCAAGTTCATCATCCTCCTCTTCCTTAGTCTCTCAAAATTCTGCTTCTGCCACTCCTACCTTTACCTCCAACACCGGTGCACTTACTTTTGCTATCAAACTCAACTTCTTCAATTATCTTGCTTGGAAAACTTAATTTATTCCTTTTCTCAACTATAAAAATTTTATGCATTTTGTAGATGGTTCTACTATACCTCCACTAAAGGAGATCTTAACTGAGACTAATCCACCCATATATATTTAAAATGAAGAGTATCATGACTGGTTTAAGAAGGATCAAATGTTTTTGTCCTGGCTTCTTTTATCTATATCCAAAGGATTTCTCCTATGTTGATAGTCTGACTTCTTCAACTCAAGTTTGGGATGCTCTAGGGAAAGCTTTTGGGTCTATTTCCCAAAATAGACAACTTCAGTTGCATATGGACCTCCAAGAGTTTAAGAGAAATGATCTCTCTATTTCACAGTATTTACAAAAAATTAAAGCACTTGCTAAAGAATTAGGTGCTGTCGGAAGATTACTATCCACTTCTGAGCTCAATGCAATCATATATAGAAATATTGGAAGCGAATTTTACCATATTATCATAGCCTTAAACCTTAGGCCAAAACTTGTTCCTTTCCATGAACTCCATGGCCAGCTAGTTGCTCATGAAAGTTAGTTATAGATCAATCTTCAAAAGTAGTCAGTCTTGCCAACACGATACCACTCTTGCCAACACTGAGACCTGGCAATGACCATATATCCAACATGAATGATAACTTCAATAATCGACAAAATTATCATAATAAGAGGCTTTGCCAGATATACGGTCTTCATAACCATACTGCTGATAGATGTAGAAAATGATACACTCCAAGATCAGGAAACTGTAATCAATATCAGAATTATTCACATCCTGCTAGTTCTCAATTCTCAAATCAAGTCAGTCTTGCCTATTACAATGGACAACCATACTCAGCTCAATTTGGCACCACATGCTCGACTTTCCCATGGTTCCCACATACTGGTGCAACACATCGTGTTGTTTCTGGCATTTCAAATATCAACATCAATGCTGATTATCGAGGTGGTAATCAACTTCAAGTTGTTGATGGTCAAGGTTTGAATATTCATCACACTGGTTCTACTACAATACTTTCACATTCTAAAACTCTTTAATTTAATAATGTTTTGCATGTTCTTAAAAATACTAGATAATTACTATCGGTTCAAAAATTTACTAGAGATAATAATTGTTTCTTCGAATTTCATCCATCTTATTTTGTTGTTAAGGATCAGGAAACACATGAAGTACTACTCTAAGAACCGAGTGAAGGTGGTTTCTACAAGTTACTATCTCCATCATATCTCCAAGCTCATATTGCACAGGCTTCCTTGAAAGATTGGTATGCAAGATTAGGGCATTCTAATATGCAAACTATAAACAAAGTTGAAGTTCAAATTCTCTTCGTGTTTTTAAGGAAAACTTAGTAAATTTTTTGTAACGACCCAGTATCTGTGTCCAAGTTGTTAACTTATCTATTGTCTGCTATGGGAAAGCATCTTCCCCTTACCTCTCAAGAATTTCTATCGTATCCCGAGAATTCAACTTGACTCCTGGTACTAATTCTCTTTTAAGGAAAATGTCCTGGCTTCGAATCCTGAAGACGCTATAAAAATTTGTAAGGGGTAAGATTAGCTCAAGCTCTTCTGGAGCGAACATTACATAAATTAACGATTTGGGCGCAGTCATCGTTTCATTTTCTCTTCCATCAATTGAGCATTCTAGCACTAGTCCCCTAGAATTTAGTCACTCAGGTATATGAGGTTCATCTCCTAATATATCTAGTGAAGGTTACAAATGCTTTGTATTGTTCATTGATGACTTTACTAGGTTCGCTTGATTTTATCCATTAAAGCAAAGGAGGGTTTGTATAATGTGTTTCTTTGTTTAAAAAGTTTGGTGAAAATCAATTTGATAAATAAAATAAAAGCTGTTTAATTTGTTTGGGTGGAGAATATAGAAAGTTAAACAATTTTTTAGGAGAAAATGGTATAGATTATCGATTAGCACGTTCTCATACCCATAAGCAAAATGGGGTTGCAAAGAGAAAAATTAGACGTAATGCATGCTGGCTTAGTCATGCTAGCTCGTAGTCATGTACCATTAAAATTTTGGACCCATGCATTTGATGGTGCAACATTATTTATAACTCTCTACTAACGCCTGTTTTAAATAATAAAACTCAGTGCTTTTGTTTATTTAATAAAAACCAAAACTATGACCACATCAAAGACTTTGGATGCTCCAATATTCTTTGTTACGTGTATACAATAAAATTATATTTTCATTTAGGAATTCAATTTATGTCAAGTTAGGTATCTCATTGCATCATTTTGGTGATCGTTGCTATGGTATGTCAACCAACAAAATCCCTATGTGGCCTGACATGTTAAACTTGACGAGTATAGTTTTCATTTTGTGGTAACAATTCCATGCGGGAAAGGATGTCCAATTTGCATGCCAACATTCCTTGGTTAACAATAACAAATATGGACCATGTTCATTCTACTTTGGTTGAGACTTTTTTTTTTTCCAATTCAAACATGTTAGGTATTTAATGTAATTGACTATTCTGTGAACAAAAAATGACTATAGTTGATATGTTGTAAAAAGTCAAGGAGTAGTGTGCAATTAGTATAAGTTGTGATATTTTAAGTCTAGGGTTCGTGAATGGAAAAGAAGGAAAAAAGGCGCCGCAATTTCGCTAGACTGTCACCAAGGCTTGGCTTGGCTTCAAAAACAGAAACTTCATCGCACGACTGTCGCCTCACGTTCGCTCGAGCAACAGTGTCATTCGAAAAAATTTTAATTCGTTTTTAAAGGCTTTACGTCCGACTCTTTCATTCCCTAACCTATATATAAATACTTGAACGTCACAGAACGTAATTTCTAAGGTTGATCATTAAGCAAACACTTAGCTTTTCATATTTTCTTCATCCTCTTAAGATTTCAACCTTCATTGTTCAAATTGATTTGTTCTTAGCAGTGAAAACATCAGTTTCACAATTCAAATACCAAACTGCTGCTTCCTCTATATGTGTTAGAGTTTTGAAGATCAATGGAAGGTGACTGGAGTTCCAATCGTTGAAGAACGCGGTGTTCTTCGTGAATCCACAGGAGATAGACGATTTCACAAAGTTAGATGTTGCTGTAGGAGAGCGCAATCCAAGAGAGCTTTGAAAACTGCAGCTGGGAGTTGGTGCAGGAGCACAGAATCCAAGAGAGCTGTAGGAATTGCAGTCAGGAGATTATATATTACGTGTCGTCGTCTAGTCTGGTAGAATATAAGTTATAAATCGTTTATAATGGATTATTTACTGGCAAAGTGCTCGGAGTTTTTACCCAGTTGGGGTTTCTCCGTGATCATACAGTGCGTTATTTATTGCTTTATTTGTTGAATTTATATTCTGCGGTATTCAAACATAGGATAATTGAACTGTTTGTATAATCATCTAGAAGTAATTAATTGGCGACTTCTTGATGGTTAATTATAATTTGTTAATTCTGGATTTACACTTATTCACCTACCTCTAGGTGTAGTTTGGGTCGAATTGCATGATTTTCAAATTATATCAGAGCCTTAATTCGATTCCTGACCCTTATATTCTAGATGAGCCAATCATTGTCTGTGCCCCCATTTTTTGACGGAAGCAAATATGCTTATTGAAATGTTTGAATGAGAGCATTCCTTAAAGTTTTGGATGAACGTATTGGATTAGCGTTCAAACTGGATGGAATCCACCTTCAACTACTGTTGCTGGTGTAGTTACACCCACTGATATTTTGTTATGGACTAAAGTTAACTTAGATGAATGTAACTGGAATAGTAATGGCATTCATGCCCTGTTAATGACTGTGTCTACTGAAGAGTTTGGGAGAGTTTCGATATGTGAGACTGCTAAAGAATTTTGGGACATCTTAGAAACCGCATTCGAATGAACAAAAACAGTTAAAAATTCTAAACTGCAGATATTAACCTCTAGGTTTGAAGAAATTAGAATGAAGGCCGATAAATCGTTCGATGAATTCTATGTGAAGCTGAATGACATCGTAAATTCGAGTTTTAACCTAGGTAAGAAGATTCCTGAGTCCAAGATGATTAGAAAAGTCCATAGATCCCTCCATGAAAGGTTTAGACATAAAGTCACTACGAATGAAGAAAGTGAGACTTAGATGCTGTTAAAATAGAAGAACTCGTATGATCCCTTCAAACCTATGAACTCACCATTTCTCTACCTAAAAAGGTAATCCATAACCATGAATATGATTAGAGAAGAAGATAGTGAGTTTACTGACGTTGAGATTCTTAGGGACGACGAAATAGCTTATTTCGTTAAAACGTTTCAGAAGGTGATGAAGAATATGAGAAAGCCGCAAGAACGGAAAAATGAATTTCCTAGTAAATTCTTGAAATATAGACGTGAGAAAAGCACGTCTAGGACTCCCATTAAGAAAATTCAATCTGTTAGATGCCATAAGTGTCAGGGTTACGGTCACTATAAAAATGAATGTCCTAACTTGAAAAATAGTTCAATTAATGAAAGAGGTAAGACTTTAGCAGTGACCTTAAGTGATGATAAATCAGATTTGAGTGCTCAGAGTGATACCTCTGGTGATGAAGATGAACATAATTTCATTGCCTTCACATCTATAGCTACGATAGAATCCGATAAGGAAAGTGAAAAAGTCAAGATTGAAGAACGTAGTGATAAGTCTGAGGATGAACCAGATATTTACAAATCTTATCTTCAACTATTTGAGGAAAGTCTTAAGATTAAAGTTGTACTCCAAAAAGTAAATGATCTTGAAAGAGAAAAAGAAAAACTCATAGGTGACCTTCAGAGCTCTACTAAAATTCTGAATGAGTTGAAGCTTGTTAATGAGGACTTGGAAGCCAAAGTTAAATTCTTAACAAGTGATCTTGAAAAATTCAATACTCAACTTCATTCGATCATGAGTTGTACGTAGAAACTCGACAATTTGTTGGCGATGAACAAGCTTATTGGAAATATGCACGGTCTGGGTTAAATTCAAAATGGTGACACTACTGCAAGTACATCCAAGACTACGTTCGTCCCGACCACTAACAAGACTCGAAATGTTGTTTATCCTGAATTAAAGGACAAAAATGATCAAGGATCGAGATCTACTAGACAATGTAGGGTCAATCGACCTAAATATCGGCAACAACCTCCAAGCAGGTTTGAGCCTAGGTTTATTCCCATTTGTCACCATTGTGGCGCTTTAGGACACACAAGATCTAGATGTCGTAAACTCACGACTATAAGTAAAAGTCAGGATATCTTGAGCTTGGTTAACTTTCTTTATAATCAGGTTAGCCACTTAACCGAGATGATGACTCGATTAACTAAAAACACTTCTACTTCTAAGCAAGTTTGGGTAAAGAAGAGTGACATTTATAGGTCTGAAGATCAGCTGAATTGCTATGTTGCTCATGTTACACTTAAAGCTCAAAATGACTCTATGTGGTATCTTGAAAGTGTGTGTTCAAGGTATATGTGTGGTGACAAAACCTTGTTCTCATCGCTTGATGATTGGAATGGCGGTGTTGTAACTTTTAGGGACGGAGCTACTATACCTATTATTGGAAAAAGGTATCATTAATATATCCGGATTACCTGCTATCTCAGATGTGCTATATATGAAAGGGTTAAAGTCTAACTTGTTAAGCAATAGCCAAATATGCATGCTGATTTCAAAGTTAGTTTTGTCCAGAAAAGGTGTACCGTGTATGATTCTACTGGCAACATTGTCCTTGAAGGTGTAAGAACTTCAGAAAATTGTTATGAAGTTCTTCTTCATTCTAACTACATGTGCAGCAGTGCTAAGATTAACATCACTGAACTGTGGCATCAACAGCTTGGTCATGTGAACCATAAACATTTGTCTAAGCTCGCCAAAAAGGAACTTGTAAATGGCTTACCTAAACTAGAAAATATTGATACAACTGTATGTGGCCCGTGTCAACAAGGTAAACAGCTTAGAGTTTCTCAAAAACAAACTTCTAAGATCTTGATAAGTAAGTCACTTGAATTACTCCATATGGACTTAATGGGACCATCTAGGATCGAAAGTCTTCGGGATAAACGATATATCTTGGTTGTGGTTGATGATTTTTTCGATATACATGGATTGAGTTGTTGAGAGATAAAACTGAAGTGTTCGATCTTATCATCTCTTTGTGCAAGAGGCTTAGGAATGAAAAAATTTTACCATATCACGAATTCGTAGTGATCATGGAAAAGAGTTTGAACACTCTAATCTTGAGAACTTCTGCTTGGAGGAGGGAATCCAGCATGAGTTCTCATCACCAATCACTCAACAACAAAATGGGATTGTTGAGAGGAAAAATCGTGTGCTTCAAGAGATGACTAGAGCCATGCTTCATGGTAAGGGACTAGCTATGCATTTTTGAGGTGAAGCCATTAACACTGCATGTCACATAGTAAACAGGGTTTATCTAAGACCTTAAACTGATATGACACATTATGAGATCTGAAAAGGTAAATGATCTACTGTTAAGTACTTTCATGTGTTTGGCAACAAATGCTAAATTCTAAGAGAAAGAGAAAATTTGGAAAACTTTGATTCTAAAAGTGACGAGGGAATTTTCCTAGGATACTCCAAAAATAGTCAAGCTTATCGAGTATACGATACTTGTACACGAGTTATGATGAAATCCATCAATGTAATAGTGGATGATGTCTGTAGTGAGGGAGAGATTGAATGAGATTGTGTAGATCTGGAACACTTGAGTGTTGGTCTCGACATAGTAACTGAACATATAGCAACTTTAGTTCCTGATCTCAAACACACAACTAATAGTTTAAATACCCCTAGTAAGGAGTCCACACCTGATGATAAAACTAAACATCCTAAAAGACCTTCGTCTAGAGTTAAGACGAACCATTCTAAAGTTAATAATATTGGAGACTTAGAAGAAGGGATGAGACTTCGAAAGAGGGTTAAACAACTTGACATATGCTAGGTATGTGTCTCAGATTGAGCCTATCAAGGTCGAAGAAACACTTAAAGGATGAATGTTGGGTTAGTTCATTTGCAATACATGAATAGCTAAATCAGTTTGTGAGAAATAAAGATTGAGATTTAATTCATAGGCTTGATGATTGTAATGTTATAGGTACTAAGTGGATATTTAAGAATAAAACCAATGATCAAGATACTATAACTATAAATAAGACTAGGGTAGTAGCCCAATGATATACTCAAGTTGAAGGTGTAGATTTTGATGAAACTTTTGCCCCGGTAGCAAGACTTGAATCCATTAGAATTTTCCTGACTATAGCCTGCACTTTAGGATTCAAATTATATCAAATAGATGTCAAGAGTGCTTTCCTGAATTGAATATTTCAGGAAGCATATGTTAAACAACTCAAAGGTTTTATTGATCCTAAATATCCACATTATGTTTATAGGTTGAATAAAGCTTTATATGGTCTTAAACAAACTCCCAGAACTTGCTATGATAGGCTTACTACATATCTCATGGAATATGGTTTCTCAAGAGGTGGTGAGATAGAACCTTATTTATAAGACGTATTGAGGAAATCATCACCATAGCTCAGATCTATGTTGATTACATCATTTTTTGTTCTCCTGTTAATTATCTTGCTCATGATTTCGTTGAATGCATGAAGCAAGAATTTGAGATGAGTATGATTGGAGAATTAAATTACTTTCTTGGTGGATTATTCATATCTCAATCGAAATATGCAAAAAATATCGTCAAGGGTTTTGGTCTAAATAGCAAGAAACACTAGAGCCCCTATGAGTACCAGTATCAGATTGGATCATGATCCTACAGGTAAGAGTGTAGTGTTGATCAGACACTATACAGGAGTATGATAGGTAATTTGCTTTATCTTACTGCTAGTAGACCTGACATAGCTTTTAGTGTAGGGGTTTGTACGCGCTTTCAGGCTAATCCTAAGGAATATCACCGGAGCGTCGTACGACGTATCATCTGATATGTTAATGGAACTGTAGATTATGGGATCCTGTACATTCGGGACTCTAATCTTGATCTTGTTGGTTATTCCGATGTCGATTGGGTTGGAAATGTGGATGATAGAAAAAGTACTTCTGGAGGCTGTTTTTATGTTGGAGCCAATCTTGTTGCTTGGATAAGTAAAAAACATAATTCTATCTCATTATCCACAGTAGAGGCTGAGTATATAGCTGTATGAAGTTGATGCACTCAACTGTTATGGATGAAGCAGATGTTGAGTGATTTTGGAATTAAGCAAAGTACCATGACTGTTATGTGATAACACTAGTGCCATCAATATTTTCAAAAATTATGTCGAACACTCTCAAACCAAACATATTGACATACACCATCATTTCATTCGAGAGCTTGTGAAAACTCGTGTTGTTACTCTTGAACACATCTCTACAGAAAATCAGTTAGCTGTCTTATTTACTAAACCATTAGATGGTCTTCGATTTGAATCTCTTCGGATGTCTATTGGTATTTGTGTGCCTCATTAATTAAGTATTGTTTGTGCATGCTCCTACTTTACCACTATGTGCATTGTTTTATGTATGAATCATACTTGTTTGTTTGTTTTTTATGAGAACACTTATGCTTTTTTTATTATTATTGTTATTTACTTATATTTTTTATTTTTTTTATGTTGGAAACTTTGTTTTTGTGTGCTTAGTGCATTCATGCTTTATATTAAACAAAAAAATTGATAGAATAATACACACACACACACACACACACACTATTTGGAACATTAAAATAACAAATAAATATGCCTGCGGGACAATTTGTTTATAACTACACATACATTGAACTTGATTTTGTTGGTTGCGATCAAGCATGAGCTTATTTGGTGAGTTGTAACATAATTTCCATTGTAAGCTTATGTATGGAGTACTTCGTATATGTCTCTTCATATACCATCTGCACTGCATACACTATGATCTTGTTAGTGGGACTCTACCGCGTGTGTAAGATTTAGGATGACAGTCACATGTCAGTGAGGTGACTTCGAACATGAATTGACCTTATTTATTAGACATAAACTCTAGTTTGTCCCTACTATAAATCAAAAATTATATCCAATAAAGCAAAATGCTCAATATCTTATGCTACTTTTCGAAGCCTATTTGACTTGCGGGGTTTCTTATAACCTAATGCCTATGGTCACCTGACTTGGGTTAACCGGCCTAAAACTCGCTACATGTGTCATTTTAGTCGTTTAATGGAAAGAAGTCTGCACTTAAGATGTGAAAAAGAAAAAATTATGAGTTTCATGGTTGTGCAAAATATTTGCTGAACGTTAGGGGGAGAAATGAAATTGTCTATTCACAATGAGCTTTAATGTATATGTTCTAATGTGCTTTACTTGGTTTGACTTTTATAAGTAGGAGAATATCCTTATTGGCAGTGGTGTTTTGCATGTCATTTCTCACAAAATTAAGGTTTGGAGTCCTACGACCAGAAAATTAGTGGTACTTTACACATATGGATCACTTATACAATTTACTTAATGTTTCGTTTTGGTGTGTTGGGTTGCATTGATATTATATCTTAATTTAGCATATAATTTGACACTGAAAAATTAATTATGAGTTATTAACTGTTTGAATTATTTTTACATTTAGTACTGCTTGGTAAATTGCTTAAATTGGTTTTACACTTAATATTGTTTCACATACGTTTTACACTGGGTATTTAAGTTGTCTATTTCAGGAAACAGGTTTTGATATATGAAAAGTAGAATTTGATTAAGACAATTTTGTGATTGTGTCAGTTTTTGAGTCTGTACTTTTATTTTATTAATGCCTTGATTTTAGATTGTAATTTTGTTACAGAATGCCAAGGGGGAGCTTGTTAGGTATTTAATGTAATTGGCTATTCTATGAACAAAAAAGGACTAGAATTGATATGTTGTAAAAAGTCAAGGGGTAGTATGCAATTAGTATAAGTTGTGATATTTTAGGTCAAGGGTTCGAGAATGAGAAAAAAAAGGGAAAACGGTGCCGCAATTTCGCTATGCTGTCGCTAAGACTAAGCTCGATCATCAAAAATAGAAACTTCATCGCTCGACTGTCGCCTCACCTTTGCTCTAGCGACAACTTGTCGCTTGACTATCGCTAGCCCTTCGCTCGAGCGACGGTGTCATCCGGAAAATTTTTAATTTGTTTTTTAAAGGATTTTTGTCCGACCCATTCATTCCCTAACTTACATATAAATACTTGAACGTCACATAACGTAATTTTTAAGGTTGAACATTGAGCAAACACTTGACTTTTCATATTCTCTTAATCCTCTTGAGATTTCAACCTTCACTATTCAAATTAATTTGTTCTTGGCGGTGAAAAACATCAGTTTCATAATTCAAATACCAAACTGCTGCTTTCTCTATATTTGTTAGAGTTTTGAAAATTAAGGGAATGTGACTGGAGTTTCAGTCGTTGAAGAACGCGGTGTTTTTCGTGAATCCACAGAAGACAGATGATTTGACAAAGTTAGAAGTTGCTGTAAGAGAGCGCAATCTAAGATAGCTTTGGAAACTGTAGTTGGGAGTTGGTGCAGAAGCATAGAATCTAGGAGAGTTGTAGGAATTGCAGTCAAGAGATAAGAAAGTACGTGTCGTCGTCTAATCTGGTAGACTGTAAGTTATAAATCTTTTATAGTAGATTGTTGACTGGCAAAGTACTCGGAGTTTTTACCCAACTGGGGTTTCTCCGTGATCATACCGTGCGTTATTTATTGCTTTATTTGCTGATTTTATATTCTGCGGTATTCAAACATAGGATAATTGAACTGTTTGTATAATCATCTAGAAGTAATTAATTGGTGACTTGTTGCTGGTTAATTATAATTTGTTAATTCCATATTTACACATATTCAACCCCCTCTAAGTGTAGTTTGGATCGAACTACGTGATTTTCAAAACACTTTTAGTCCCATTATTAACAAATAGCTCACCACGACAACAATGATCTCTACATCCTTATCATGTTTAATCACTTTCACTATCTTCTTATCCCCACTAATACCAATCCCATTCACCCTCTATCTCATGATTCTTCTGACCCTTCACGAAATGAGTCAACCCTATCACCAATTGACAGAACAAAATCACTGACACCAACACAACCTGAACCAATAAATTTAATTGTTGATTTCAAGTCAATTGAACACAATTTCCTATGGTCTTTCTATGGTGCGTTCCTCTTCATTATAATTACATTGCTTTGCTGACTGGGCTTGATGCCCTGATGACAGATGATCTATAAATGAGTATGAAATCTTTCTTGGAAATAATTTAGTCTCATGGGTAGCAAAGAAGCAACCCACCATTGCTAGATCCTCAACCGAAGGTGAATACAAGGCCTTGGCAAATGCTGTGATCGAGGCTATTTGGTTATCTTCTCTTACAAAAGAAATTGCTTTTGGTTTGGACATACCGACAACTTTTTGGTGTGACAAATTAATGCCATATATCTTTCTTCAAATTTAGTGTTTCGTGCATGTGCTAAACATGTAGAACTTGATTATCATTTATTTTATTTGTGAACGTGTAGCGAGTAAAGATTTCCAAATTCGATTTATATCTACTCACGATCAAGTGTCTGACATATTTACCAAGCGTTTGCCTACACGTGGTTATCATCAAATTCATCCATTGCCATGTTTAAAGGCTGCTCCGACATAGGCTTGTATGTGTGGGGGGAGGATTGTTAGAGATAAAAGATAATTACTATTTTATTTTAGTTAGACTTAGCCCCTGACAACCATTATTTGAAAAAAAATAATGTTTTGAATAGTAATTTTTAGAAGGAGGTATGATTTAAAAAGTAGTAAAAAAATTTTGGATTTACGTGCAAAATATTTTATTGTATGAATGTGTGGTTGAAAATGAGAATGCAGAATAAATAATTTTCAAATAATGATTGTCAAGCAAGAGCTTAATTTATTTTGTTATGATTTGTAGTTATCATATTGTTGTATTAAGTTCTCTTTAAATATTGTTGTAAACAACATTACAAGAATCAATACAAACTCTAATTTATTCACATGAAACATGATATACATGTTGAGGCTTTTTATTTGACTCCCACCCTAACAGACTAAGTTCTCTCTCATAAGGAAACTTTCTTCGAGTCTCATTTTTTCTGTAATAAGTATTCGACTCCTCTTTGTTTTTGGTTTTTAGTAGATCTTACATCTTGTATTGACCAATATTCAAAAATGTGTAAATATTGGCTTGGAAAGGATGGATTAATATTTCTGTCAAGTCTGATGAATAGTAACCTTACGGATTATTGGAGAGAGAATATTTAGTGGACAAAGAGCTAGTCCACTCGATCTTTCTTGTTATCTCGAGTTAAAATTTGTAAAACTCATTTAACTTGGAGGATCGAGTCTATTACACTATAAGCTTGAGGCAACACCCTATCCTATAGTAGCTTGAAATAACGTTACAATTTTTAGTTTACCATATTTAACTCCTGTTTGACCTTCATTTTTAAATTTTTTCCTCAAATTCATTTCCAATCATATATTTCATTGGATCCACAACTTAATTTTATCAACTTTTCAACTATGCATGTAATTATTTTTTTTTTTTATCAAAATCTACTAAAAATTTGATTTTTAACTAAACCAAATGGAGTTTAATGTTTAATTCAGTCTTTTCAATTCGTAAAATAAGAAATCCTTCCATATTACACATAAAAACTCTGTCTTGTGTTTGTAAGGAAGAATTTTTCAATATTTTCCCAATAGATGCACAGAACTCTGGATTGTTTGGTGATTCTATTGGATTGGTATTTGCCCTATTAGATTTATTTGTACTCGCAATATTTTGAAGTAAGATATTAATTTAATTTTAGATAAGTTACTTGTATTAATTTGAGCTTGCATTTTGTTCATGGATTGATTTGACGTTATAAATTGAGTGTTGTTGAGCACGAAAATATTCGATTTATAATTTGATCTAAGTTTATTATCCACAATCGATAAATAAAGACAATCATTTTATTTTGATAAAATTGTCTCACTTTTATTAAAGTTCATATTTGACTTTTGTAATAAAATTGAGGATACAATTTGGAATGTATTAGATCAGACCATGTGAAGTTTAACTTGTGAAATTGACCATATAATTTTAATTTCACTTTACTATTTTACGTAGTACCATAATTTTGAGTGGGTAATAGACTTCGATTACTAACTAAAATCCTTTGAGGCATTAATGGTGAGATCAAAATCACTTGTCAATATCTTGGTGCCTTGAAAATTAATGTGAAATAACAAGGGAATATATATTACCTATATTTGATAGGCACAATCAAGATATCAAAGGATTTTCTGGAGGAAAATTAAACCCAAGCTCAAAAATTCGACACTAACTGTTGAATTAATATTGATGTGATCAAATTGAAATGTTAGATAGAAAATGATTTTCAGGATTTATGTAGAATTGGAATATGGCATTTTTTCGTCATTTTACCTTATTCCGAATATTCGATATGGTGTACGTGGTAATACTAAGAACAATAAGAGGATATCATTATTTTTTATATATAGCTTTAGTAATTTTAATTGATTGAAAGTGAAATCTCGTTCTTTTTAGTAAAGTATAACGGGATTAATAAATTATCTCGATCAAGATTTGATTGGTTCAAGATTAATTTATTGAAGCTTAATTTACTTAGGTTTGATTTGATTCCTTCGGAGGCTTAAAAAAAATATTGAATAAATTATAAGATTTATAATTTATTATTAACTATAGTGGAAATAATTAATTGGATGAGGATCGGTCACGGACGTGCCTAGCATTGTCATTCATATATGGTCGAGGTAGGAGGTCGACAGCCTATGAAATCCGATGCTTAAGTTAGTGACTTAGATAAAGGAAATTATGGGTATGAAATTATGGAATAAAAATTTTCGAACCCCTTAAATGAGTGTATTTTCTTTCTTTTTTATAGTGAGAGTAAAAGTAATACATAATCATTCGTTTCAAGGCCACTTACTGAGCTCAACAATGACTTATTTGACAGTTTGAATTAATCCAATTGGTGGATGGGCTTGGAAGATGGTAGCTCAAAATGTTAGTATGTCAATTTTCATGTCGTAACGTTTGTTAGTTTTTCACAAGGCGTCATTTTAAATGTCAAGTTCATCGCTTTGGGTGAATGACAAATCTTTGATATTTGCATATTTTGGACTAAGAGCTTATCAGATTTAGAACATCTCATCTTCATTGTTAAAGGCTTCCCAATGAAAACGAGGCTATCGTAGAAGCTTTTGAATTGCTTAGGGAGTCAAATAGCATTGGAAAAATGTTGTACTCTTTTTAATTCCTAAATAACGGGAACAAGTAAAATGAATAAAAGAAAACTCGGGAGTGATGGCAAAACATTGAACAATTTAAATTTCAATGCTTAGCTAGTGTCCCTAGTCCTTGGACTAATTTTTTGATTTGACATAATTGATATAATTGAGAGACGAGATCCTTTGTGAGAATAGTATCTTAGATTATTAAAATGGATATCAAACTCATTTTCAATCACATATTTTATGCGATCACTAGTTTTTAATCATACATTTGATCAACTATCAAAATTTACTAAAAATTTGAATTTTAGCTAAATCAAACAAGGGCTTAAGCTTAACTAAACGTGCTCTAAACTTTAAAAAGTTAAAGATTTATTGCTATTTGAAAGAAATATCAGCATAAGCAAGATGATCATACTTATAGCTTATTACTTAAGGCATAATAGTCTACAACGTCGAAACCATGTACAAGGATCCCACTAAGCATTCATGGTTGAAGGTTTAAAGCGCTCAACTCATAATTGATAAATTAGTAAGCTGTAGTCAAAGCAACTTCGTCACNTTCTCATTTCTAATATCTCCAAGACTTGTCACCAAAAACTTGACTCCATTTTCTGTAGAACTTACTTTCTCAAAAATATTTCTTATTTTTTAACCATGTATTCTCAAAAAAATTATTATTTTAAAATATATTTTCCCCCAAAAATGGAGTCGAACGGGCTAAACATCTTATCATTTATGGTAAAATAGCATCTAATACTACTATAGAAGAAAATAATGACGAAAGGGGTTGGCATAAGTGGGCCCAAAACAGGGCCAAATTGTCAAGGCAACAAACCCAAATGGGCCTAATCAATAAGTTTTAGAGAGGTTGGTCCGGGAACAGGTGAGGACACACACATTGAAGCAAAACACACTTCATTTTCATGTCCAGTGCACAATCCAACTGCCAAAAAGCGAGCCTCCAAGAAACGGTTATGGCGTGACTTGCCAGCTGGTTCAGGTTGGACTACAGGATCACACCACGTGTTTTAAATTTTACCATTTCTGAAAATAATTGATGGACCATGTTAGTAAATAAAAAATAAATAAAATTTTTGCATTCTTTATATTTTAAGTTATCATGTGGGATCCATCTCGATATAAAGTATATATGGAAGACTAATGCTATTTATCACTGCAAGGTTCATCGCTAATATATATTATAATGTGATTTCTATCACGTTATCTAATGAATAAAATATATCTTAATCAGTAAATTTATAGTCACATAAATTATGGTATAAATTGCATCACTTGCCGTGGATACGAAGAGGCATATAAATTTTCGTGAATGCACTTACGACTTCCGCTATATTAAGCCCTTGTTTGGGCTCCACTAAAAATGTATTTGGAGAAAAAAAAATGTATTTTAAAATAGTAATTTTTTTGGAGAATGGGTGGTTAAAAAATAAAGAAAAATATTGAATTTACGTGTAATATTATTTTATTGAATAATATGTGGTTGAAAATATAAGAAAGAAAGTACTTTTTTTTTTTTAAAGACTGGAGCCCAAATGGGAGCTAACTATGTGAAGATATTTTATAATTAGATTACAAGCTAATAAATATTTTATATTTAATTGAAATTTGACTTTTTTTATAGTTGAATCTTCCAATCATCTTGACTTGTTTAACAAGAATTACGCTCCTCGGAATAGTTTCAATGACAAAAAGTCATATAAATAAACTTAAATTTATGGACAAGATTTATTCTTAATCTGATTTCATGACAATTACAACGTAACAAGATAACTATTGACATTATCATATAAATAATCAAATTTATATTTTTAGCATTACAGATCATCTTGCTTTTTAACATGGGCTTCACGCAATATCTACCATTTTTAATTAATCTTCATCCCACTTGCCTCTTTTACCTGCTCTTGAAATGACATCTATGCCCTTTTTCTCTTACAATATGATGATTAGTTTCAAGGTTCGCTAAATATATTCGCACTACAATTTTTAATAATTAGACTATATTTGAATTACGTGAAATCACATTTATGTCTCAAGCAGTCAAGTTTTTTTTTTTTTTTCATCACATCTTATTCTCAAATTAACAAAAATTCTTCCGAGTTATGATTTCTCTATAAAAATTATTTTAGAATAAAACAACTCATTTGCACATTGTATTCTTAGATAAGCAAAATAAATAAATACGTAAAAATACTATTAAATATTTGACCCTGATTTAAAAGCGCGTTAACTATATTTTTGGACGAAATTCATGATGAAAGACATGATTTTTTTATCAATGAAATTTTAAAAATAAAAATGTAATGAAGAAAAAAAATTAAGGATATAAGTGTGATAATAAATAAAGATTAATGATCTTTAAT
>CAIGRP010106805.1:0-26132 GCA_903798385.1 Fraxinus cuspidata | reverse complement strand
GAATTATAAAAACTTGTCAAATTTTATTTAATTTTAAAAGCTAACATCCAATCGGTCTCATTCAAAATAGTGTTGTCATCGTTTCTAATATGCCTATGGTTATGAAATTGAGTTATTAAATGTTCAAAACTTTCGCATGATTTTAATAATAAGTAAGTGGAGTTCCATATATACCCTACGTCACTAATAAATATTTTCATAGGCGTCACACCAGACTCAGCACAAAATTCCTCAAATGCTTATTTTCAACCAGGTGAAATCGTGATATACACTAGTGCATCTCTAATTCTTTGAATTTCATTCTTAATATGTTTTAAACTGTCTTACACTATTAAATTAAAAATATGGCACACATACCGAATATGAAACAAATAACCACCGAAATCGGGCTACAGTACTTTGCACAATTCATCGATAACTACTTTATGTTTAACATAGCGTTATCGAATGTAAATGAACGAATTTTACTCCCAAAACGATATTCTCTAACAATGTTCATAATAGCATTAAATATGTTAGCGTTGTGAAGGAACTCAATAATATTAAAAGCAATAATTTTTATATGCATACACCGAAGTTGGTCTATGTAATGTGCAGTTGCAGGTATATAACTTCTTTTATTAATCCCTTCCCATAAATATGAAGTTAAAGATATAACACCCCATATTTTTCTAAATCGGCAATCAATAGTTTCTTTGAATGAAGAAAATATTATATTGTATCAAAATGAATAGTATTTCGACTTACGCAACGTACCTCGGTTAAAGATATTCTTTCACGTAGGAGACGAAATGTTGGTTGTATGCTATTGCTAGAGGAAACTCAGCAGAGGCAACAAACTTCATCATTCCCGTTCAAGCTTTCTCCTCCAAACGTATCCACGTAGAAAGTGGCGTAGTAGTAGAACCGGTGCATGGACTACCAAATTGTAGTTGCGTTTGACCAGCAGAAAAAAGCCCATGTTTGGCCGCACATGCTTTGTAGTGACGGTTGAAGTGGGTGATTCCAATGCCTTTTTGACATACCAATCGTTGTTGACAGTATTTGTACACTGCTTTAGATTCTGGAACTCCATCAACCACACGACCAGTTTGAATCAATTTAAAATGATCCCAACATTTTGCCTTTTTTACCCTTTCTCTTCCCTCTTGCATCGGGAATATCTAATTCAGGTTCATCCTCTCATTCCGCCTCGAAAACATCAACGTCATCCAAATCAATTGGACTACTACTTCCATGAGCATCGAAATCCGAAATATTTTCAGGAATATGTACTTCATTTAGATCGACGAATTCATTCCGAAATTAACTTTGCGGCATAATAGGTGATTCGCCTCCGATACCGAATAAACTTTCAACAAATGAGCGTGGATCCANTACTACTTCCATGAGCATCGAAATCCGAAATATTTTCAGGAATATGTACTTCATTTAGATCGACGAATTCATTCCGAAATTAACTTTGCGGCATAATAGGTGATTCGCCTCCGATACCGAATAAACTTTCAACAAATGAGCGTGGATCCATTTGTGAATTGATATAAAATGTATAGTAAGTAACAAATCAAGAATTGAAAGAAAGTTGATGTGTAACATTGTAATTGAAAAGTTGTAGTGGGATAATTCAATTGATATTGAATAATTGAAATTGAATGTTG
Source organism: Fraxinus cuspidata (assembly GCA_903798385.1). Lineage (NCBI taxonomy): Eukaryota > Viridiplantae > Streptophyta > Magnoliopsida > Lamiales > Oleaceae > Fraxinus > Fraxinus cuspidata. The sequence continues at coordinate 24,474 of CAIGRP010106805.1, read as the reverse complement.
AAGTAGAATTGAGAAATGAATGTAGAATATGTAGTAGTGTAGAAAATAGATTGTAAAATCAAGATTATAACTCAATAATGTAAAATGTATAAGAGATTATAGAGTAGAAAATAAGAATTTGGTGGAAAAAATTGATTAAGGGAAGGGTATTTATAGAGAAAAAATTGAATTAAAAAATTAAAAAAAATAAACTCAATGAACAGTCACTAAACAAAATTCAGTGATCGTTTGGTTCTCTGTTTAAACGGTCACTGAACTTTATGGCAAGCCACGAGCCGCGAGCTAGGCACGTGGACGAGCCACGTGTAATAAACAAGCCGATTAGGCTCGGCTCGAGTTCGGGCTCGTCACCGAAGGGCTCACAAGCCCCATTTTTTACGAGTCAAGCGGCCCCTTTTTTACGAGCTGCTCGGCTCAATTTCCACCTCTTTTCCTATCGTGAGAGCAACTTGTGTCAGCTTGCGAACCTTTTAAATTATTTATTTTTTTTCAAATAGAATTAAAGAAATATATAGAAAAAATAAATACATGATAAAAAAAAAAAGAAATTTTAACTTAACAAAATAAAAAATATAAGAAAAATAGGGTGAGTTTGCAGAGGTCACAAGCTTTGCCCGTCGAGCTCAGCTCAACTTGTAGTAGAATGTCCCAAGCTAGCACAACCTATTGCCACATCTAACTTAATGTTAGGGATTTGGCTCATATAATAGTACTTCTGAAGGAACTCGTCAGCATATTGTGATACTCAACTTAAGAAATGGTGTTGGCTTATCTTTGGAATAGATAATTAAAATAATTTTTTTGGAATATACCTATAAGTGTTGTAGAAAGATAACTTTTAGATAGCAAAGATCTCTCAAGATAAAGTCATTATATTAGCGAATCAAGCCGGTAGCTAGGGCAGAAGTAGCAAAAACAACTAGATTGTCTCACTCTATTCTCGTAGCGGTGAATAAAGCAACAGTAACCATATCCAACTTTTGAAGAAGTGTTACAATATCTAAATAAATTAAAGGTGCACAAGAAAGAGAGTTGCCAATATTACCACCATCTGGCTCTTTGCAAACAAAAGCCTTTCTCGAATATGGCCTTAGCATGTTCCGGGGATGAAGGAATGTTCAATGTTTGAAAAGAGATCCTCAAAACGCCCTCATTTTCCCTAATCACCACGCAACACCCAACTAGCTATTTTATTGGTCAACCTGAGATTTTTTTTTAATCATTCTTTTTGGTTTTTGTAAGTAAGAATTGGGTTTTTGGGTGTTTTGGAGGTGTGCATAAGGAAAGAATGGTGGAGGAGGATATGTATGTGTTGTCACCAAATGGATCTGTTTTACCTGAACCATTGGCAAAGCCATGGCCCCCATAAAGCTCCCAAATGTTCTGATTTGGCTCCCTTGTTCATGAGGGTATATTTTACACTTATTCAACACTAAGCGTTTGTTCTTGAGTATGTATATTACATGTATTCATTAGTAAGTGTTTTAGGGTGGGGTTACCTTTAAAATTTGGGTTTCATTTTGCTAAAATTTAGCTGAAGTTTGTCCATTTGGATTGTACATTTAGGTTTCGCTCTTCTTATTATACTTTTTTATGGTTGCAATGATATCCTGACTGAGAAATTCCCTTTATAGAGACAAATGTTTTTTTTTTTTTTATGTAAATAAAAGCTTCTCTAAATTGGTGACTACTATCAGTAGTCCTATACAAAGATGTATGAAAGTTCGTTATCATAGTTGGCTTATTGTTCACGTATTTGGATAAATAGGATTAGAACTATGTTGAGCTATTTGTTCTGGAAAACTGATAGTGTTTGGTAAAAATAAAATTAATTTGTGATAGAACTTCAGTGAAAGAATATACGCTTAAGGAGCATCTTAATTTACCAATACCTTGATTTTATAAACCTTTTTTAAGAGTAGTACTCATCGTGTTCCGTAGGCATATGAGATGCGTAATGCCGGTGCCGTTATCCACAGTCATGGAATGGAATATTGCCTTGTAACGATGATCAACCCATTATCCAAAGAATTTCGGGTAGATATTGTTAACTCGGTTGTTCTAAAGATAGTGTGGATAAAGTTAAATTCAATACTCCTCTTATATGATCCTCTATGTCTTCTTCAAGGCTCTTTAATTATTAGTATATAAATGGACATGTTTTCTTTTTGTTTCTTTCTGGGTGTATTTGAAGTTAGTTTTCGTATGAACACAAGTTACAACCATAGATTATATGATGCTATCGAACAATTATATGGCAAGGGGAATGGGAAGAAGAGAAAGGAGGGGAAAAAGAGAGAAATTGGGGGTGGTTGTCAATTTATTTCATTATTAAAATTGTTTTATTACAAAGCATATATAGGGTTTCAATGATTTTATTCTAAGTAGAAAATATATAATAAAAGCTATTAAATCAAATCCTAATTATGTTTCCTAAAATACATATCAAAATTGGAATTTCTAATATTCCATCAATGTGTTTACGAAGAAATGAAATAATTTAAGAATAACATAGTAGAACATGTCAATGCTGCTCTACTTCTAGTTCTTTATTTACTAACTATATAACTTTTTCCTTTGGTTGCCAATAGTTGAGCTAGGTCATTTTTGAAGAGAGATAAAAAAAAGTCCCTCAGAGAAGTAAACATTATAAGGGAAATCATATTTAAGAGAGCAACAGGATAGGACTGAAGCTTGTTCATAAAACTCACACTGCACTAAATGTTTTCATGCTGAAGAAAGTTTATTAAGTTTGTAGAGAAATTAGTGCAGTGGTGCATGTGCATCTAATTAAAGATTATTACTAAAATTTTAAAATTTTCCCCAAGATGAATTCGACAAGGTCTGAAAACTGTAAAGGAAAATTATCACGTGCTCTTTCAGATCCTTGCTCCTCTGCTCCTAAGAACAATTTTGACAACAAAATTGATGTGTTTATTTGTGACTTAAAATTTGTCCAAATATTTATGTTGTAAGGTAATATCTCTTGAGCTTTATTGACCTCATTTTTTGTAAGGATGATGTGGACGCTAGATATCGGGCCCACTTGTATTCACGCAAGTAAGTTCCAACACACTTTTATCGGAAACTTGGTTGGACAAGGTCATTGTATATGGATATGGGAGATGCTCTAAGATGTGAGACAAAAACTTTCGGACACCAACAGCATGTTTATAGGAGGTTGTATACTAAGAAAAAAAAAAAAACTCAATTAAAGCAAGATGATCTAAATTCAAGCAACAAGAATATATGTAAAGAGTTGCATTAGATTCAAATGTCACAAGAGTTGGTATTTAGAGTTTTAGCCAAAATGGTAACCGTTAGATAAGAACCATGTGCCTTCATCTCTCAAATCGAAACATCATATCACTACCCTGCTATGCACTTAATACATTGACAACGGGTTAGCCACCCTACAACTTAGGCTAACAGACTTGAAATTCATTATTTAAACGTTGTACCAATTATTCTTAAAGATCGGCAACAGATCTTTTAAAAGCCAACGAGAGCTTAGGTAAATGAGCTTAAGGAATGGAGGACTTCGGTACAAAGAGCTTCAAAATGGAGAGCTTCGGAATTGGAAGATTCTGAAGCTTTTCTTTGACTTCGCCACTCCTTTCCCTGTCACTTTGGTCAATCGGGTCTTATGTTGACTTTTAGTCAACTTGACTTGTGCCTCTATGTGGAATACCACATTAAGCTTAGTTTAAAGTTTCGATGGCGAGGTGTAACAATAGTTCTCTCAATCTATGCATTTTATTCATATGATGCATGGACTTCTCTTGTCAGAATAATTTTGTTAGGGTAGTCATTTTCTTATCGTGGGTGTTATCTGAAGCTTTGAACTAGGTAAGGTCTTTGCCTTGCAGTTTATTGAAATTTTGAAAATGGAGCAGAAGTCTTTGTTGTAAGGAAATTTTTTGTTTGGAAGGGACATATGAGGTCCTTTTAGTCAAGGCTATTCGCCTTGAAAAAATTATTGGGAGCAGCTGAGGCCATTTGCCAAAGTTGTCCATGTTGGAGTTGAGACGGAGTGCTTCTGCCATTTGCTAAGGTTGTAATGTGTTAACTCTGAAGTTATGTTTCTTGAAATGTTAGGAAAACGAAGCGTCCTTAATTATTGCGCGCAAATGATTTGCTATCTGGTACATTTTTAAGAAAAGACAATTGAATTGGTTCTACTTTCCATACATGCAAATGTCGCCACATTTAATGAGCAATGATGACTGCTGCAGGTGTATTTTTTGGAAGGAGATGCGTACGTGTGCATGAATCGTACACTCTGATCCGAATCGTTGAATTTGAAATGCCAGATGTAGTAGGTGGTTTAGATTGGTTTTTTTAACGAACAACGGGATATGACAGATCCAATGGCTCAGTTTGATGAGTGTTGCCTATAAAAGGCAAATTCTTGAATCTTTTTAGCTCTTTACTTTGCAATAGAAAACTTTCGTGTACTCTCGACTTCCTTGAATTCTTAGAACTGTCGAGACTTTTTCGGGCCACTTCTAAGAAATCCGGTGATCTTCCCTATTCCTTCTTCAATTTTATAAGTATTTCTTAACTTACACTCTGCTTTTCTTCCATTTTGTTTTCAAATCATGAGTTCTTCGAATTCTGGTGGGCGACATATTTGAGTGCTGTAGCCTTAGAAATGGGTATGACCATTACCAATACCGTCGACCTGGTCCAAGCCATTAGGGCAGGTCAGAGCATGTTAACCAAAAAGAAGGGTCACTTAGATTATGAGACTGGTTATGGGGGCTGCCAAGGTTCCGTCCAGCGTTACTACCGCCAACCTCATAGAGATTAGGGAAAAGTATTGCATTCCTCATACCACAGAGGTCCTGGCCCCAACTCTCGAAGAGAGGGCTTGCTTTCCTAGGTAAGGGTATGTGGCAATTAGTCAATTCCTTCTAAATGGGAGACTTTCTGAGCCCCTTCAACCATTCTTTAGGGTCATACTAAGATTATACGGGTCAGTACTTACCCAGCTCATTCCAAATGCCTAAACCCAACTGGTTGGGACTTACTTTTTGTGGAAGAAACTTACCTTGGTAAGGATATACTCATCCATGTCTTCCAAACAATTCTCCAACCTAGGGTCTCAAGGAAGGGGAATTCCAAGGGCTTGTACTCCTTATGTCCCGAGGTGGTTCATTCATCCTTTGTCATAGGCCTCCATTCCTCGTTAAAGGGCAAAAGAAAACTTGGTTTAGAATGAAAGATAGATGGCAAATCTATGAGGGTGACAGGGTCTCCCAGATAACAGTTCCCTCCTATTATTCCGAAGCACATGAGTGTCTTTTATTTTATGCGTATAAACATTTTGTTTTTTATTGTCTTATGAATTTTCTTTATCTTCTAAGTTCAGTTGATCATTTTCTGAGAAAGAACTGGGTACAATAGAGGACATCTAGTGTCGTCATTTATCCTCATGCGAATTTGAGCATCTTATTTCCTATCGACGATTTACGAGGAGTTCAATCTGATGGCCGAAGAGGTAAAATCTAGATTTTGTATTCAATTTTCGGAGGGTATTTTGCTGACATTCTTTTCCTTTGTAGATAATTTTGAGAGAAAGAAATATTGTGCCCCGGACATAGCTTTTATTCTCGCTGCCACCTCTACAATTAGAAAAAATGGGCACAAACCCTCTTCTGCTGCGGCCAAGCAGATTAGGGATAAAGTTGAGAAGATCAACATAGATTCTGCTGAGGGTGATGGCTGACCTTTGCCGAAGAGTAGGAGAAAAGAGAAGGTAGTGGACACCCAAAGAAAACAATATACATTTTTTCCTTTACTGGTGAAGGGAAGTCAATGGCCAATCTCCCACTTCCACCACAAGTCCCTGCAGGAGAGAAGTTGATGCCAGCTTCAATTGTTACTATCAGAAAGGACTTGAAGAGGCCCTATGCTGCTGTGCCTTTAAGGTAAGAGCCAGCGAAAAAAGCTAAAACAAGTGAGAGCTCTTTGCCCATCTATGGTGTTCCTTCTAGGGTCAGACTCGCCCTAACAAAAGGAATGGCTAGCTCACATTGGCGGCTCTAGCATGCTTCTTTGGGAGATTCAGACAACCACTGCCACTTTTCACAAATATTGGACAGATAGGTGGTAGACCTTTGTGGAGTCGAGTGACATGGTAGACCTCTTTGCCACCATGGTGAGCCAGAGATGGAGGGCTTTTGGAGTGGCCATAGAAGCTGAAGTCCTCTTTGAAAACCTTTAGAAGAAAAATAAAGACTTTACTGATCAGGCCTCTAGGGCTGAGGAAGAAGCCAATAAGACGAAAGCTGGTGCCGAGGCTATGAAGGCTTAGCAAGTACTGGAGGTTGTGAAACTTATTTCTACCTTGGCAGAAATTAACAATTTGAAGAAGGAAGTCCATTTGTCTCAATAGAAGTGGGTGGAGACCTTTGATGTCCACCAGAAGATAATCGTCGAAGCCCTATAAGCCTCGAATAAAAAAAGTACCTTTCTAAAGTAGCGAGTGGAGCAATTGAACTCCAAAATTACTGGCCTAACTGAAAAGGTGGAGGCAGCTAGGGGTAAGGCCCAATTTGTTTGTAAGGACGCTATAAAGCATTATGTAGCTAATTTCCACTTAACTGGGTATCAGCGCTTCGTGAACTACTGGCAAAGACTTACATATACTGAAGTGGTGGAGTGGATTCATGTACATTCCCAAACCTTCAATACCTCAGAGTTGAGGTCTAAATTTTTGGAGGAAGGTGAGCTTCAGACCTCAGCTGATGGAAGCAATGTGATAGAGCTCGAGGATGATGAAGAGGCTTAGATGACAACATTGAAATCGAGGCGTGGCCGATCATGCCATCATTCTTCCAGCTAGTGGTATGCCCAACCTTCCTACATAGCTTTTAGGCTCTTCAAATGTTTTTTTTTTGGCTTCGGCCCTAAGTGATTATGAATTTTCAAATCAATGAAAGATGTTCCTTCCTTATGTTTTGCTTACTTTTTACATATAACTTTATTTTTCGATGTGTCACTATTTCCTATATATTTCTACATTTACTTAGATTTTAATCTACTTTTATGCTAGTGTTAGGATCTTGCTTAACTCTTGACTTTAGTTTTCCCAAGCACGCGATCGGATAGTTCATCCTTGCATAAGGCTTTTCCCATGGATGTTCATAGGAAGTGTTTACAAAACAAATTTAATAATGCTGCTTTCATTAAATTTCAACAAAATCACAAGTCTTTACATATGTCCCTATTGATAGTACCTCTTAGATGTTCCACATTCCAAAGATAAGGATGTGCCTTTCCATCTAAACTTTCAATTTTATAAGTTCCAGATTGAAGCTCTTCTTTGACATAGTAGGGTCCCTCCCAGCTAGGGTCAAGGGTCCATGTTCCTAGTTCTTTAGAAGAAAGGAAAACCTCATCACCACAAAGTCGTTCAAGTTGAATGATTTCTTCTTGACCCTAGTTGCAGTATCGAGTCATTTTCGCTGGTAAATAACCAATTTTGCTTAGGATTCATCCATCATTTGATCGAGGAAATCGAGCTCCCATCTTCTCAACTCGTCTTTGGATATTTCATTAAACTGTAAGTGAAGAGGAGAGGACTTCGATTGGGCTCATGGCCTCTGCCCCATAAGCCATGGAGAAAAGAGTTTCTCCTGTTGCAGTCCTGCTAATAATTTGGATAGCCTATAAGACCTGGTGTGGTTTATCAATCCATGCCCCTTTAGAGACTTCTAACTTTATTTTAAGGGTCTACTTCATTATCTTTTTTACGGCTTTTACCTGCCATTGGCCTGAGGATGGTAGGGGGGGTTGAAAAGTGCTTATGAATTCTAAGTTTTTCACACAGGTCATTGATAGTCATGTTATCAAACTGTCGCCCATTTTCAGATATGATTGAGTGAGGGTATGCCGAACCGGCAAATAATATTTTTCCATAAGAATTTGGAAGTGTTAGCCTCTGTTATTTTAGCGTGGGGCTTTGCCTCCATCTTCTTAGTGAAATAATCAATGGCAACGACAGTGAAATGGCACTGCATTTTCCACTGGCGAAGGCTAAGGGCTGGAGATGGAGATGACAGTCATCTCCTAGGAAGGTTGCCTTTGTATTTTTGAGAAGCGCTGACACTTGCCACCCCTTTTCACAAACTGCTGTGCATCATTTTTCAGGGTAAACCAATAGTATCCCTGTTTCAACACCTTTCGTACTAGAGTCCATCCACCCAAATAGTTTCCACAAGCTCTTTCATGAATTTCTTGGAGAACGTAGGTGGCCTATGAGCCTCCTCTACATCAGATTAGAGGTAGGGAGAAACCCCTTTTATACAGCACTTCATCTTAAAATACGAAGTGTTGTGCCCTTATTCTGAATTTCTATGCTTTTTCTTTGTCAATGGGTAGGGCCTGCTCCATGATGTATGCTATGATAGGTTGTATCCAGGAGCGTACTACCAACTCATATTACCTCTTCATTCTTAGAAGTGGAGGGTTTAGAGAGATGTTCTATAGGTACCGTGTAAGTAGCTCAGAGTCTTTGGTACTTTTTAACTTCGAGAGAGCATCAACAAGAGCGTTCTTCATGTATGGGATTTGTGCTAACTTGAACTTTCAAATGACAGAATGATGTCTATCACTAATTTCAAATATGCGGCCTTGCTTTTATCCGTGTCAGTAAAGTTGTCGTTTACCTGGCTAACCACTAGCTGGGAGTCACTGCTAGTAATTAGCCTTTTTACTTGCATTTATTTGGCTACTATAAGGTCGGCTAGGAGAGTTTCATATGCTACTGTATTATTGGTAGCTTTGAACCTAAACCTTATTGTATCGTTTGTGACCTTTCGGGCTTACTAAGACCACTCCTATCCCCAAACTTGCCTCTCTGGAGGAACCATCAGCATACAAGCTCTGTGGTAGTAATTCTAATGGCTCCATCACTTCCTCCATTTCAGGAGCGTTGGTGAATTCTGCAATGAAGTCCTCAAGTGTTCGACCCTTGATAATCATTTTTGTATTGAAGACTATATCAAATTTGTTAAGCTCCATAACCCATTTCAACAACCTCCCAAAGGCGTTTGGTTTCTGCAGCACTTGTTTCAGTGGGAAGTTTGTTAGAACATGTATAATGTAGGCTTGGAAGTATGGCATCAGCATCCTAGAGGTTGTGACCAAGGCGAGAACTAGTTTTTTCATATCTGGGTAGCGGGTCTCTGTCGTCAAAAGTACTTTGACGAGCATTTTATGACCAACCTCCTCTCTTATAAGCACCGACCTGATGGCATCAGTAGATACTGCCAAATATAGTTGAAAAGGTTCATCATCTTTTGGTTTCGAGAGGAGGTGAGTCTATCCTAAATACTTCTTCAGCAATTTAAGGGCATCTTCACACTCCTCTATCCATCAGAAACTCTTTCCTCCCTTTAAATCCTTGAAAAAGTGAAGGCATTTATCGGTTGTCTCTGAAACGAAGCAGCTCAAGGCTACTACACGTCCTGCGAAGCTTTACACTTTTTTAGGCTTCTAGGGGATCTCATCTCAATCAAGGCCTTGATTTTCTTAAGATTTTTCTTTTTCCCCCTTTGGTTGACCATGTATCCTAAGAACTTCCCAGGGACTACACCAAATGCGCACTTAAGGGGTTCAACTTCACCTTATACCTCTTAGTATCCAAAAATCTTCGTCTAGGTGTTTTACATGATCTTCTCTCTAAAGCTCTTTACCAGCATGTCATCTACATAGACTTTCATTATTTCATCGATAAGCTTGACAAACATTCTATGAGCTGGGTATATGGGGATTTGGTTGTAGATTGAATAGGCATCTAAGAAGTTTAGCAATTTATGTCCAGCGATGGAATGAACAAGTTGATCTATTCGTGGAGGGAAAAAAATTTCCTTTCGTTAAGCTTGATTGAGCTTAAAGAAATCAATGTACTCTCCACTTACCATTATATTTCTTGACAAGGATGGGGTTGGAAATCCACTTCGAATAAGTTGCCTGATATTATGAAGCTATTGTCAATCAGCTTTTTCACTTTGTCCTTCAGGGTTACTTACCTTTCTGTTTTGAAGGCCCTCATCTTTTGCCGATGTAGGATAACCTTTTATGGTGATGGAAGCTAACCTTTGGGTCATTGCCAACCATGTCTGCATGTCTCCAAGAAAAGACATCTAAGTTTTTATATAAAAGAGCATCAGCTCTTCCTTAGCCCTCCCTCCCCCCCCCACCCCACCCACCACAAGCCATTTCCAACCTATAGAGACCTGGAGAAATCCTAGGGGTCCATTGGAAAACTTTCTAACTCCTCAGCTGGGGAGCTTGAGGTTCTTATTCGATGACGTGAGGATTCAGTACATCGACCTTAGCCGTTTTTCTTCTACAAGGACATCTGTCATTCCAAAGATAGCCTCTTCTTTAAGGACGTCTAACATTTCAACATCTTTTCCTTTCTCAAAGGTCTACCCTTGTTCAAGGGAATTGTCCACGGTAATATCTGCTTGCATTACGTTGACATCTCGAGGTTCTACCTTTCTTAAGGAATTCAAGTAACACTCTCTTGAACCCATCTGAACACCTCGGACTGTGGTTATAACATTTTCAGTTGGGAACTTCATGGACATGTGGTGGATGGATATGACAACCCATAATTATTTTAGAGTGGGTTTCCCTAAGACTCATGATAGGTTGAATGGTTATCCACTATCAAGAATTCCATAAAGTGATGGGCCACTTGGGGTTCTGCTCCCATCTCTATCGGGGAGAGTGATTTTTCCTCTCAGGATGATACTGTCTCGCGCAAATCCTTATAGTGGGGAAGACATGGGGGTTAGCTCATGATCCACAACTATTTTATCAAAGGTAGCTCCAAAGATTATGTTGACAGAACTCTCATTATCCACTAACATTTTCAAACCGTTAGGCTCAACTGCATTTATAACAACAACATTGCAGTGGGGATAGTGTAAACCTACAGCATTTTCCAGGGTGAAATTAATCGGTTGTATCTCCCTATTGGATTGGGGGTGGTTGCTGTCGATAATGAGGGTCTGCATTGGAGAGTTCTTGGACTCCTTTGCATAGTTCCTTTGTACATTAATGGTTTCCACTCCAACATACAGGCCTCCAAAAATTGTATCTATTTCTCAAATGGGTTTATAGGTGGTGGTGGTTGGAAGATCCATTCTTTGTCTTTGCCCTTCTCTAGACTTTTCCCCTATTGTCCTCCCGCCTATGAAAAGCATCATCTTAACGGGGTGGCCTAGCCTCATCTCTCCTAGGTCATTGATTTTGCCTAAGATGATGCGTCTTTTCGTAGACATCTATTGTCCCTTTCATTATCTGATTAGGGTGCAAGGCAATAACTTGCGGCCATCATGTTATAGCTGAAGGAGTGGTGGTAAGTACAGTAAAGGGGCACTTCGTCCCTATTTCTAGGCTCAGTGATTTGTGCTCTACCCCCTTCCTCTTTGAGAAGTTCGCTGGTTAGGCCTTGGTTGTGTCAATGCTGTGATTTACCTCTTCATAGGCTAAGGTAGGTATTGCTTCTAGTGTGGCTACGGCTAGCACCTGTTATGAATTGAACAAGGTCGATTGCCCGACCTGGCGATCAATTAATTGGAAGGTAAGGCCTCTTCCTCGTTGTCTTTGAGGAGCTGTGAATCCTTGGTTGGCCCCGTTGCAATGATCTTTTAGTTTCTCTTGATGATCTTACGCCTAATCATTTCTAGTAGGGCATTATAACTCATGGGATCCTTATTATATACATCCCTTCAGAAAAGAGAGTACATAACCAGCCTTCCCCTCAAAGCTAATAGTACTTCTCTATCAATAACGTGTATGCAGTAAGTCATTTCATTTGTGAAAAGTGATAAGAAGCTTTTCAATTATTTCTCTTCGCCTTCCTTACTAGTTGTGAAGTGCTTAAGGAAAGCCTTTTCGAAATTTGGCCAACTTCTAATACTTCCTTCTGGAAGTATGGTATACCACACTTCGGCCGTCCCACTTAGAGTAAAGTGAAAAGCTCTACATTTCACTATAGTGGAGGATCCTTTAAACACTATGGGTTTTTAAGCTGTTGAAGTGTTTCGCAAAGTCACTACTTCCATCATACTTAGGGATTTTAGGTGTTACAAAGTGGCTTGGGAAGAGGCATCTCTTAGCCCTTGTAAGAAAGGCAAATTGTCGTCGTCGTTATCTAGGTTACAAGACCTTTGTGGTTCATCAGAATTTACATCCTCCCCGATTTGATATCCAACATGTGATTGGGATGGGCATGCCTGATTCCTATTGTCCTCTGTACTCCTCTTACGCCTATTTCTAGGTAGAGGGTTCATGGTTCACTTCCTCGTACATTCTCGTGTTGCATCGCAAGGTGAGGTGGTTGAGGCCTATTACTAAGCTCTGGATGTGGCTAGGAATGCCTATTTCTAGGTCCCACCGGACTCATCTTATCAAATACACTGGCATATATCTTATGCATAGGTTCTGGCTCATACATGGAGGAAAAACATCCTCTCCATTGAATGGAGCCGCAGTAGATCGGTCAAACGCATAATTCGAGGAGGTATCCATACTTACTTTTCTTTCCTAGGGGTCGTGTCTTCTTCGTAGTTGTGAGGTACCCTTTAGCTTTGAATCTCATCCTTTTAGGGATAGTATTCTCCTTAGGGCACGAAAGGGGAGACTGGCCCTACTGTACATAATAACCCCCTTGAGAGGCATAAGAAATTTCCTGACTTCCATGCCCATGCATCTGCCTAAGTAGCTCCTACATGGCAATATTCTATAGTGATATTTCTCATATTTTCGGCCATGGTAGATACCTCCCGGTAAGCCTAGCAGCCAGCCTAGATCCACCTCTCGATCCACCTCGTCGACGTTGTTGGTGAAACCGATGGTGGGATGCAGGAGCAATGTGTGAGAGTTTCCATTCTTCAGAGTGTTCCCTAGTACTACGAGGTGCTGACGCTTCGTTGTCAGAACTCATTCCGACTTTTCTTCAAATGTAACTCTTCTGAGGATTTTTTTCTCAGCAAATGTTGTTCATTTTTCAAGGAACAAACAAAACTTATCCCAAATGGTTTTTCCTAGGGTTTTCAAACGTTCCTTCTTTGGGAATAGCTCATTTTCTTCAAAGGTAGAAAACCCACCCAATATATATTTTTCAATCAGCATTTTCCATGGGTTTTTCATGGTTGAATGTGTGTGTTTCCCACAGATGACGCCAATCTATTGACCTCTTTTTTGTAAGGATGATGTGGACAATAGACATGGGGCCCACTCGTATCCATGCAAGCAAGTTCTAACACATTTTGACTGAAAACTTAGTTCAACGAGGTTACTGTATATGGAAGTGGGAGATACTCTAAGACGCGAGACAAAAATGTTTAGACACCGATGGCATGTTTATAGGAGGTTGCATACTAATAATCAACCATAAACAATTCAATCAAAGCAAGATGATCTTAACCAAAGCCAACAAGAATATAAAATAAGCTAGAGAATATCGAGAATAAATTTTAAGTGTAAAAGGTTCAAATGTTACAAGAGTTGGTATTTAAAGAATTTTGGCCGAAGTGGTAACCGTTTGATAAGAACTACGTGGCTTTATCTCACAGGTCGAAACATCATATCACTAGTCTACTACTCATTTAATACAATGACAATGAGACAGCCACCCTTTCGACATTGATTATTACAAATGTCGCATTAATCATTCCTAAAGATTGTCTACACATCTTTTAAAAGCCAGCGAGAGCTTCGGTCAAATGGAGTTTCAGAATGGAGGACAACGACATAGAGAGCTTTGAAATGGGGAGCTTCAAAAGCTTTTCTTTGACTTCCCCATTCCTTTCCCCGCCACTCTCACTAGTTGGAGGCTTCGTTGACTTTTAGTCAACTTAATTAACTTATGCCTCCACGTGGACTACCACGTAAACTTAGTTTGAAGTCTCGGTGGCAAGGTGTAACAAGCTTTATTATGGTACTCCTTACTTACAAATTACTCATATGGAAATGATCAAAGAAAATCAAGGGCATGGATATTACGATGAGCTTGTAGTCCCAATCATCGAGAATACTGCCCATGAGAGAGAGCTCACACAATCTCTCACCGAAGTAGTATGGTTTCTTGCTTCTCTTTTGCATGCCGAAACATAAGGGTCCGTTCTCTTTATCATTTTCAAACTGTTTTCTATTTTTGATTTTTCAAAATGGTAAAAACATGTTCTCTTTCCAATTTTCGAAAACGAGTTTTTGAAAACAAGTTAAAAATTTACAAAGAAAACACAAAACGACAAATTTTTTGTTTTGAGTGTTTTCAGTTATAATTAAGTTGAAATTTTCAAAACGCGTTTTGGGTGTTTTTAAAATAATTTTTCAAAATGCAAAAAAGAACGCATTTTCATCAATCTCAAAATGGACACTCAAAGCACAAAACCCAAAATGAATTCAAAACTCAAAACACAAATATTGAAACACAAATATAACAGTCTCTAAGTGTTTGATTAACAGTAAGAATTATTGCATTGAATTGTAAAAAAGACGTAAAGCAGACAGCAATGGGATATTTCAACAACCCTATACTAATGGCATATAGCTTGTCTGAGCAAAATTTCAGCTTATATCATCAACCTTACAATTCAAATATGAAGTTACGAATGCATCCGAGCTTCCCAACAATTTATTCTTAGTGCCTAACAGATTTGACTTTTTGTAACTCTTTTGATGCTTGTGTTCTCCTCTGTTTACCAAGCTGTTATTATTTGTGGATTAGTACCGTTACTTTCGAATACTTTACAAGACGATGCTGAAGTGTTAAAGCCTATATGGATCAATTTTTGGATATTGAAACATTACCTTGGTGCAATGATGGGAAAGGCCTAGCTTGTTATTCCTCACCTCACAAAAATTCTGGTACAACTGGTTCCTATGGTGATCTTTCCATCTTGGCAGTTCTATTAGTTTTACCAGAACTCAACTGGCCATAGAAAAATGGAAACAAATATATATCATTTGCCATTTTCATTCTCTTAAATTTTACAATATATGATTTAATTTCCAAATATCGCTGCATGTGTTTTTTGCCTTGCATGGAAGTAGTATGTACATTGTTAATAAACTAAAAGCCAAATGTAAGTTTCCACTAGAGTTAATACTTGAAGCGAATTTTGAAGATGAGACCTATATGCAGTGTGATAGCTACTATTTGAATGACAAAATGAAGAATTGCATTGGAAAAGAACTGAAAGCGAGTAAAACGTAATGATTGTAAAAGAAATGGAGAAGAATGTGATTGAACAGAAAGATTGTCACTGTACAAAACTAAGGGTTTCTGTAATTTGGTCTTTAAAGACTTTTCCGAGACCATGTTTCCATGTCTCTAGTAGTAGCATTCTTCCATGAAAAACAATTTTTTAACCTTATTTTGTAGATCAAATCGTACCTCAAAACTACAGCTTCGCTTGTCCGGAACCATGGAAATATACATATGGGGTGATTCTTGGATCAGTGCTAAAACTCAGGTACATTGAAGCTTTTATTATACGTCCTAGATTTTGACTGTAGTATTTTGGTAGCAGTTCCACTTTTTAATTATTGAAACAAGGAATTTAGGTAAGTGAACGTAGATTTTTTGCTTTGAATCCTGGGTATGGGGATGGGTTTACTATTTTTTTCCATACATGCAAAAATCTTTTGGGTCTTACGGTTCTTTTTCCTGTCCTTCTCTTTGTGATTTCTTTGTACAGATACCAAAGTTGGAACTCTAACTTCCAAAATTTGTATTTGCTATTTAGGTGATGTTGAAAATAAGTTGCATTATTATCCTTGGATTTTGGCTTGGCATAACAACGGTTTCAATAGATTTCATCTAAGGTTTAATCTCTGACTTTCTTTTCCCTTTTCCTTTTCTTTAATCTCTCTTTTTTCATGTGGGTCCAAGAAAAAAAGCAGTCAACTGGTGATGGTTTCTGCATTTTTGAAGTTTTCTTTTATGGTCGGCAGCTAATGTTATCGGAGGTTAATTGGATTTTGATTGTTCAGAATCCAGCTACGTAGCTATAGGTATTAAACTTAGTTGTAGGGCCTGAATTTTGTTTTCATTTATTGGATTATTTTCTGGACATATAAATATTATTTGCACCTAAACATCATGATGTTCTTTTGAAATGTATTTAGACCCACTTATATCGAAGTCAGAGACCTTTAAAATAAATATTCTGTTTAGCGTTCTTAGAAAAAAGGGAATGATTCTGGCTTGGTTTATGCTAACCTCTCAGATAAATATTATGCTAACAATTTTTTCACCAATATGATATTATTTTTCGATACCTTTCAATTCAAAGAAAGCTCATAATGATGCTAATACAGGGGAAATCGATTCATAAATTAATGAGGTGAGTACATAATTGTTCTCATATGGGAAATCTTCGAAATTTTATACAGTATTGATGGCTTATATTCCAAATTTATTTTGTATATTTTCTTTTCAGGCTTTGAAATATTTCAACAATGAGGATTTTACAACTGATAAAATTGATGATTTTTTGAAAAGTAAAGGGTTGTTCTCTTTGTGTTTCAATTTTGAGTTTTGAATTCATTTTGTGTTTTGTGTTTTGAGTGTTTGTTTTGAAATTGTTGAAAATGCGTTCTTTTTGTCATTCTGAAAAACTGTTTCTCAAAACATAAAAATGGAAAACGCGTTTACTTTGAAATTTTGAGAATATTTTTTTATAATATTTTATTCAAAAAATCTGATAATTTAATAAATTTTAATAGTTTAATGTTAATATAGTATTAAATAACATATAAATTTTGAAATTGGTAAATCTTGAAATATTTTTTTTAAGATATAAAAAACATAATCGATATTAAATTTGGCAAGTCCTTGTTTTTGTCCTTGTACGTAACTTGTGACAAGAATTAACTAGTATCAAGTCACAAACCTAATCAAATTGCAAAAAATGAGAGCACTAATCTCATGTTGACATGGTAATAAATTTTTTTAATTAATCTTATCGAATTCATGTTAATTCTTACAATTCTTGCCAAATACAATTTTTATCCTCTAAACACGATGACTATCATCAGTAATAATAAATAATATTACTCATTGATTATAGATAAACCACTTATAAGTAAAAAGGCAACGTAAGCACACAAATTTCAGAAAAAGCAATGATGCATCAACATCGGTCTATTGCAACATATCTTTTCAAACCAGAGTTCAAATTTCAATTTCTCACAAAATAAATTAACTAAAAGTAAAGCACAATTACACTAGAATACAAGGATAGATGCTGACCCAAATTTACGAATATCTCAACTAAAATCATCTACAATGTTGATTGATTTGAGAAACTGACTGACGCTGCCTTCAAACGCTATATGCAGCGATTAAAGAAACTCTATCCCACATAGCCACTAGCCATTGCCCTTCGCACATTGAATTCAAACATCTTCGGATTATCCCTCATCACCGCAGCTGTATCAGGATTGAAAGGGTCCTCATGATTTGGTTCCTGTACAAATGCAAGTCGCCCTGTTAGAGAGTAGGATTAAACTAAAATGAGCAAAACCAAAATCCATTTAAGTTGCTACTTGAAGAACTCGGAGAACCCAAAATAGTGCAAATTAGAGAAGTTCCAACAGCCAGAAGTGAAAAGGCCTCCACCATGAATGAAATTCCACTCCACCTCACACTAAATAAGAGCAGAAGGCAAGCTGATATGAAAAATGAATTACGGGCAATACTTGGTCTTTTAATGCAAGGCTGACATCGGGACGGGCCTACAGTTGAGATGGGATACAGAGAAATGTGGCAGACTAAGCCACTACAACAAAACCCATGCCAACCCAGACTTGGAACTATATGCGATCATAGAAATGTAACCTAAGAATATATAGGTCCTCGTCGCTAGAGCTCCACCTCACTCTCCTAGTGTCTCTTGAGCCATGGTTCTTATGGATATTACCTCTAATTCATCCACCCAATAGTTGAACAAGGTAACAAGATTCATAAAGCACCAAACCAAGCCATAATTATACTCACAGTGAACTCAATTCTATGCCAATTCAGTATGAAAATCCAAACAATCACCCCATTTTGCCTCTGCTCGAGTCCATCTTTCAATATGGACCAGCCACGAACACACAGCCAATTGTTATCCATCCTTTAAACAATAACCAAATTCACATAATACATTTATAATATAGGCTGCAGCACGCCATTAATCAAAATAGAAAATCAAAAAGCATTCTCCCATACCTAGTTAATCAAATAAATATAAACATCATTCAAAACTTTAATTGATCAAATATAAATCTACAAACGAGTAAGTAAAGAACCAGCATCATACGGGAGACTGAAAAAATAAGGAACCAACTTTTATTTCAAATCCAACAAGTATCCCAATTTCAATTTCAATTCAGAACTCTATGTTTTCTATTCCTCTGTGATTTCAGATTTTTGCAGAAAGAAGAAACATAGATATTGTGATAAAGGAGAAGGTTGCCTAATTTTCCAACATTCTATGATAACGAACCTCAAGAATATTTTTCCCCTTCAATTTTCCAGGTAAAGAATTCTTAATTTTTTTATCATTACAGTTTTTCAACCTAATCCCACATCATTTGTTGAATTTTCAATCCATAATTTAGGAAATATTTAATTTACCCAAAACAAGAATTTACGGCCAAACCCTAAAATCCAACCCCGCCCCACCCTTCTCCCTCCTTTCAAGATCTAATCATCTCCACAACAATTAAACACATCACCCCGATCTGATTGAAGAAGATAAATTAATGAAGACAAGCCACAGAAAAATAGGTTAATTTTACCTGATTTGAGTCTACAAGAAGGGGACGGATTCAAGAAATTTTGAAGCTACTGTCGCGCCACAATTTTGACGGGGCGGAGGAGCGGACATGCGTTGGAGGTGGAAAGGCACCGGGAATTTGGAAGTGGAGCAGCGTCGGGAAGCTCTCTTGCGGCGTCGGGAGATGTGGGTTTAGGGGGAGAAATGGAAATGAGTTCTTTTGAGGAAGAAGAGCAGCTACAGGAGTGGGGAGAGAGACGGGATAAATTGAAAATGGGTGTTTTCCGTGTTTTCTAAATTTCACTTATTTTGTACTGAAAACATTGAAACGTGATTTTCATCATTTTGTGTTTTTCAATTCAATTTTTTTTTGTTTTCAAAAATGTGAAAGAGACGCTGCTTGTTATTCTTGGCCTATCACTGGCCAGTTCCTCGTCTGGATCCTCTTTTTTTAAATAATAAGAAACATACTAAATTATGTAAATATGATGCACATGCAATGATGAGATATTAGCGCATGTAGTTTTTGAACTTAATAATGTACTTCAAATTCATCGATAATGCCTAGAGCTCTCCTAATATGTGAGAAATGATCAAGAGCTAGAGGTTTTGTGAAGATATCGGCAAATTGATTTTCCGTGCTTACGAATTCTAATACAAGATCACCCTATTAAGCATGGTCTCTTAGGAAGTGGTATCTAATTTCAATATACTTTGTCCTAGAGTGCAAAATAGGATTTTTAGACAAGTTTATGACACTAGTGTTATCACACATAATGGGTATATGATCAAATGATATGATATAATCACTAAGAGTTTGTTTCATCCATAGAACTTTTGCACAATAACTAGCGGCCGAGATATATTCGGCTTCGACGGTAGACAATGCGACGGAATTTTATTTTTTGCTTAAACCATGATACAAGTGCAAAGCCTAAAAAATGACATGTTCCACTAGTGCTTTTACGATCGATTGTGCACCCAGCCCAATCGGCATTCAAATAGTTAAGTAGATCAATGCGAGTACCTTTTGGGATACCAAAGCCCTAAAGTTCTAATGCCACTAAGATATCTAAAGATTCGTTTCACGGCCTTAAGATGTGATTCTTTAGGATTTTATTGAAATCTAAGCATATAGATACACACTAAACATAATATCGGGTCTACTTGTGATTAAATAAAGAAGAGATCTAATCATACCTCTATATTTTGTTATGTCAACGGATGTACCTTTATCGTTCTTGTCCAATTTTATGAATGTGCTCATATGGGTGTTCATTGGCTTCAACTCATCTATATCGAACTTTTTGAGCATGTCCAATATGTACTTACTTTGATTGATGAAAATTCTATCACAAGGTTGCTTAATTTGGAGACCGGATGAATTTAAGTTCTCCCATCATATTTATCTCAAATTCCATGCTCGTGAACTTAGAGAATTCTTTATATAGATAAATATTAGTATAACCAAATATAATATCATCAACATAACAAAAAGAGTGGTATCCACTTTTCCAATTGAAAAAACTATTTGAAATTAGAAATTTTCTCAATCGTTCGTACCAATCCCTAGGAGCTTGTTTTAGACCGTAAAGAGCTTTCCAAAATTTGAAAACATATTCTGGATATTTCTGATTTTTAAAATCGGGTGGTTGTTCAACAAACACTTCTTTTTGAATGAAACCATTAAGAAAAGTATTTTTGACATCCATTTGATAAAGAGTGAATTTTTAATGATATGAAAATGCAAGAAGCATGCGAATGAGTTCTAATCTAGCCACCGATGCAAATGTTTCTTCAAAATCAATGCCTTCTTTTTTCTTATAATCTTGGGCCACTAATCTAGCATTGTTACGCACAATTATTCTGTTTTCATCACGTTTATTTCAAAAGACCCATTTAGTACCGATGACAGTTTGATTACTTGGTCTAGCAACTAAATCCCAAACATGGTTTCGTTCAAATTGAATTAGTTCTTCTTGCATAGCTAGAGTAAAAAATTCATCAAACTCAGCCTCTTTGAAGTTTTTCGGTTCAATTTGTTAAATGAAAGTACAAATACTTAAATGATTTTTAGTAAAGGCTCTAGTAGTTATACATTTTGATGGATGAGAAGAAACAAACCTCCATTCTTTTTGTAGATGTAAGTCATTTTGGACTTCGGTTGGCTCTTCTTCGCTTTTTTGAACATTTTCTCCTCCTTGATTTTTATCTTGTGGATTATCCTTGTATTGATCTTGAATAGTCATTTGTTCAAATGGAGTTTCCAACCCTACATCAAAATCAATACCTTTCTCACGATTAACAGAGTTAGTTTTTTGGAAAGTAACATGCACGAATTCTTGAACGACCAGAGTTCTTTTGTTGGAAACTCGATAAGCTTTACTAGTCGATGAATATCCTAGAAAAACTCCAACGACGGATTTTGAATTAAATTTTTCCAAGTTTTCTTTTGTATTCAAGATAAAGCATTTGCACCCAAATACTTTAAAATAATCGATGTTGGGAATTCTATTTTTTCAAAGTTCATACGGAGTTTTAGTTTTCTTTCGACTAATTAAAACTCTATTAATAATATAGCAAGTGGTGTTAACGATTTCAACCCAAAAAATATTTTGGTATACTATTTTCATTTAGCATGTTCCTAGCCATTTCTTACAATATACGATTCTTCATTTCTACTATACATTTTGTTGAGGAGTTCTAGAAGCCGAAAACTTATGTTCATCTCCATTTTCGTTGCAAAACTCATCGAATTTGAGATTATCAAATTTTCCACCATTTTCACTTCTAATGGTTGTAATGGAGTATCATTTTTCATTTTAAACATTTTTGCAAAAATGTTTAAAGGTTTTAAAGCTTCATCTATAATACTTAAGAAGAGAACCCAAGTAAATCTGGAGAAATAATCAACGATAACGAAAGCATAGTGTTTTTCACCTAAACTAGTGGTTTTTGATGGTCCAAAAAGATCGATGTGAGGTAATTGAAGTGGCTTTGTAGTTGATGAGTGTACTTTGGGTTTAAATAAGCTTTTTACTTATTTACCAAATTGACATACATCGCAAATTTTGTCTTTCTCAAATTTTAAATTTGGTAAACATTTGATAAAACCATTATACAAAGGATTTCGCATATTAAAAATGCAGAAATCGTTATAAATTATATTATTGAGAAATACAAATAAATATGAATTTTCTTGAAATTTGCAAAATTGCAAAAATCCCCTGATTAATGATCTGAAAGTGTGAAGAGAAGGAGCCACGTGGCTTGAATCCTATGCTTCGAGATTTGTTGATAGTTTGATTTGCAGAGAAGTTGACTTGCTTGATGCTTGAATTTCGGAGCTTAAATTTGCACTTCGAAACATGGACTTGATTTTGATTTAATTCGAAAAAAAACTTTGATCTTCTTGCATTTGCTTGATTTGAAGAAGATTTTGATATTCTTCGTATTCGCCGGAGTTGAAATTGAGATAATATTTTATCTTCCTTCGACTTTGAAATTTATTCAGCACTTCGTGATTTTCCTTTGCACTTTCACCTCTTTTTTCCCTTTTTTATGAACCATTGACTCTATTTATAGAGAAAATTCGTAATCAATTTTGGTAACACCTCGATTAATTCAATTATAATAATTATAATTGAATAATTGTGGATTTTGAAATAGTGGGATGTGCTCTTAAAATTTTGTGGGCCTTAGGGAGTTTTAATTCAATAAATTTAATTGGGATAGTTATTTAAATTGACCCAACCCATTATTTTTTTTTTTTTAATATCTACAAATGCCCCCTAAAGATTTATTTATTTAACATGAAATAAATTAATAAATCTTGATTTGCGATTTTATTTATTTATTATTTAACGTAACCATTATTCAATGATTTATTTATTTTGATTTTAAATATGCTTTTTATTTTTTATGGTAAGTTGGCCTTAAGTGAAGCACGATACTTACATATTTATATGAACGAATTACGTTATTTAGGAATCAATTGGTTAAATTCGAAAACATAAGGTAAAACAAGATTAGGTTTATTTTCTCTCTTCTTTTCAACTAATTATTTTTTTTCTTTCTTCTCCTTCTTTTTGTCAGTTTTCACGTATTTTCTTCCTTTTTTTATTAATATTATTAAAAATATATGAACAGTGTCGTATACTGTTCACATTAACAGTACACGGAATTGTATATGATACTGTTCACGTGAACAGTACGTTACTATTCACATGAATAGTATTTTTTTAAAAAATAAGATTAGAACTAACATTCTTCATTTTTATGTTCAACGATTTAACTGTCAGGACAAGTCAAAAATTTTGAGGTTTGAGATTTTCTTGGCGTGAAGTAAAATTTTGTGGGTTCAGAAAATATCTGCAAATTCATAATCACAAACCTTTTTCATTCGTATTGAGGATCAATGACTGCCATGTTTTTGTCATCCAATGCACTTTGTATTGAAGACCAAGGACCGGCTCCTTCGATCGTCCAAGGCACTTTGTGTTTGGGACCAAGGACCGACTCCTTCGATCGCCCAATGCACTTTGGGTTTGAGACCATTTATATATTTGGGAGTCTCGTGATTTAGACAATAAATGAATTTAAAAGCTTTAATGTTCGTTATCTTTTATTATTATTATTATTATTATTATTATTATTATTATTATTATTATTATTATTATTATTATTATTACTACTACTACTACTTCTTTTTTTGCTAACTTCCCACCCCTTAGGAATGGCTGAGACAAGCTCTAATAATAGAGTGTATTCTGATATACACGAAATCGTCGAGCTTAAAAGTCAAGCAAAAGTTACCTTCGTTTCAAAGATACTGATGTGAAGTACTATGCCGAGCTTAGCATACGAGATGAACTTAAACTCAGCATAAGCCCACTACAAATCATTCCCCCGAGCTCTTGGAGCCTTTGTCAGAGTTGCGTATACCCATTATTAGTGAATTTCATGAGAATTTAGAAGATACCACGTCCAACAGATGTAGCAGTCATCTTCCCTCTTTTTACCTTCTCACTCATCATTCCCAAAGCATGGAGTGCATCCCAAGGGTCGTAATTTGTGAAAGGATTGATAAGAAAAAAATATGATGGAGAAGTGCGCTTGTCAGTAGTGGATAAATTTATTTTCCTCCAAAGTTTTGGAAATGATCTTCATGGGTTCAGAAACTTCTGCTCAAGAGGAATCTTTGCTAATTAGCTTCTGTAGTCAGCTTTGCTACGAGTGATTATCATCGCCCAAATTCAATCTACAGAGCTCTTTGTGAGCTTGGTGTCTAGAGACCAAAACTTTTGTGAACGCCTGTGATGAGATTGACATTTCTCTTTGAGACATCCGCGAGATCAGTGGACTTTCGATCGTGGGTCAATACTATGAGGAAGTAGTCCCGAGCCTTTCAGAGCTGACAGATCAACATTCCAAGTCATGTTTGTACCTTTTTAATATTTTCGCATTGACTGCGAATGCGAATGAATCTGATTGCGTCAGTTACGAAGAATGGATTAATTTTTGTTTTCGCGAGAATGGTTGTGCCCAGAATCCTCAACAACACAGAAATTATAAGAATACTATGAGTCTAAATCCATTCAAGAGGCATCATCAAAGAGCCTCAAATGAAATACGAAGGCCTGTGGTTGTAGACAAGCCGAGAGATATTTCTCGT